>JAMZAV010003061.1:0-77239 GCA_024449915.1 Sweltsa coloradensis
CTTACACTTTTGAATACGTTTTTAACTTATCGAGGAGATCAAAGTATTTGCATTAGGACAAAACAAAAAATATCTACGTGTAAACGAATGTCGTCCGCCATTTAAATCTATCCCCATGTCTTAAGAAAATGTTGATGGTTTAACCGTAAAAAAATATAGAACATTTTAGTGTAATTCTGAAAATGTTAAATTTCCCCGCCATTGTTGATTTTTCACCTTACCTTATTGTTGCAATCCAAAATAAATTTTAACATAATGTACGCCCATGTCTTGGGAATACAACGCA
The DNA here is from genome assembly GCA_024449915.1 of Sweltsa coloradensis. Classification (NCBI taxonomy): domain Eukaryota; kingdom Metazoa; phylum Arthropoda; class Insecta; order Plecoptera; family Chloroperlidae; genus Sweltsa; species Sweltsa coloradensis. The sequence continues at coordinate 287 of JAMZAV010003061.1, forward strand.
CTACATTTCGTTTTTCTAATGCAAAAATTGCAGAATGTACAATATGGTTTATAACGCAAAGTGCGATCGACGCCGCGCATCCAAGATGGCGTCGAAAATCTATGACGTACACGCATTTCAAGACCACAACGTCATTTTTCTAGTGGGTGATGAAGTAGCCGACGATTTTATTTTGGTTTCGCGAAATAGTACCGCCTGTATGGGTCAAAGCTGAAATATGCGTCTTTTTAGCCTTCGACCGCCGCACTACACCTTATGAGGGCAGAGTTGACCTTTTTTGGGGCCCACTTTGGGGGCGTCTGACGGGTCAACGGCACATCGCAGCCCGTCTGACGAGTGATATTCATTTTTGGGCTATCATCTTCTATAATTTTTCTTATGTTTCAATCATGTATACTTAATAAGGGCAGATGTGACCTTTTTTGGGGGGGCCACTTTGGGGGCATCTGACGGGTCAACGGCCCAACGCAGCACGTCTGACGGGTGATATTCGTTTTTCTAGTAATTTTCCCTATAAAATGACGTATGTTTGAATCATGTATACCTTATGAGGGCAGAGTTGACCTTTTTTGGGGCCCACTTTGGGGGCGTCTGACGGGTCAACGGCCCATCGCAGCCCGTCTGACGAGTGATATTCATTTTTGGGCTAACTTTTTCTTTAATTTTTCTTATGTTTTAATCATGTTTACTTAATAGGGGCAGATTTGACCTTTTTTGGGACCCACTTTGGGAGCGTATGACGGGTAAACGCCCCAACGTTGACTTGTAAGACGTGCATTTTTGAAAATGACTTGAATTTCCGCTTCTATTCCAATGGTCAAACCATATGTACCCTATGAGGGGAGACTTTATGTTGCGAGCTCTCGGTCTATTAGGTGGTGGTGTGTATAGGTTGTGTTGTTATGTACCTGTGGTGCATAGAACATAAAATTCATGTTTGTGTGTTTGTCGCGTCGATGTTGCAACGCTGTAGCTAGAGACTGCATCGGGTTACGTACGTGTTGTTGACTGCCTGCAACTGTTTATCTCGTCCAGCTTGGCTAGGGATATAGATAAAGCGAGCGATGGGTCACGCACAATCACAGCAGGGAGCTATGGGGCCCGTTAGTGCATTTCCTTAGGGGGCTTATCAATAGAGTCCTCTATCACAACAGGGGGCTATGGGGTCCGCTGTTGCTTTTCCACAAGGGGCTTATCAACAGGGTCCCCAGATGCAGTCATGGGCGCCGGCAGGAATTTTAGCAGGGGGGGGCAACAATCACAATTTGTAGTTTAGTTGGGCAAGCACGGGGGGTTTGGGGGGCGGAGCCCCTCAACAATAGCGCCGCAGGCGAAATTTTTGAAAATCAGGTTTTTAGAATGCATTTGGTGGGTTTTAGAAAAAAGTAGTGGGCTGAATACGATACCGAAATTATGTAATTTTTGTGCAGTAGATACTAGAAAGTAAACAAAAAAACATTGTGTCTCAACTTTTATACGGTTACTAAAATGCGTTATGAGTTGAAAATGAGGCACACGTTTCAAAAATAAAGGCTTTATTTTAATTGCATAAAATTATAATGAATGTGACTGTTTTGATCACATTTTCTTTTCTTACATAAACTGCAACTTGTAAGTTCTCTCCAGTTGCAATGCAATGTGGAATAAAAATATAAAACATAAACACGTTCTTAGAGGTCTACATCGACTAATAATTTACTAGCCTACAAATCATAGAAACGATATCTTGTTACAGTATTATTATTTATTTCAATAAATCATACACATAATATCACATAACATAAAATAAATGGAAAACGGGCGTGATTGACTAGACCCAAAAAGGAAAATGCGAAATTTCAATACATTACTAAGTACTAAAAACAAACAAACTAGCAACACTCTGCTCCCGATCAGATCATTAAATATATTATTATTATTATTAATATTAATTTTCAATTGAATTTTGGTTTCACAAAAACATTAATTTATATGTAATAAACGCATATCACTAGTTTCAAGCGTTGTGTTGTGTCCCACTATTTAAATAGTGCGCCAAATACATGCGCCTTGTAAACATAACATGCCTGGCGGAAGTGATGCCTAGAGGTGGCAGGTACGACGTCATCCCGTGAAGCGTGAATAAAAGAGCATGGCTAGATATCAGAAAACCAGCCCTAGGCCTATCATTATTCACCTCTGAGAAATCCTGAGCAGATCCAATCTTCACAAAATACAACACTGGCGACGTGGTAAATCAATATCCAATCATTCTTTCATTTGTTTTCACGTAAAGACGTTTTAAAAGTCGGCACAGTCTAGAGAGCCACCATAACCTCACTTCTCGCGCGCCACGTTTTTGCAATAACGTGATGGCAACAAACCTACCCCCGTTTCCACCCTTTGTGGCCCACATCGATCCACTAACAGTTGGAGCACGCTGGAAGAAATGGTTAAGTCGTTTTGAAATCTATCTCAAGGCCTACAAGATTGACGACCCACAACAACAAGTCAACTTATTCATGCTGTACATGGGAGAAGAGACTTTAGACACCCTCGAGGCCCTGCCTGGTGTGACGGTAGGTCCAACAACTACTTTCGAGTTCGCGAAGGGAAAACTATCGACCCACTTCGACCCAACTGTGGCTGTCAACAAAGAGTTTGAGATCTATAATTTTCGCTCAGCAAAGCAAGAGCCAACAGAGTCAGTCGACCAGTTCTATGAGAGACTCCTAAAACTCTCAAAATCATGCAACTTCGCTTCTGCTAGTCACGAGATTAAGTCTCAAATAATCCTAACAACTACATCATCTCGCCTGCGAAGATACGCTCTTCGTGAGGAAGGGACGCTTGAAAGTCTCTTGCGACAAGCGAGGTCATATGAGACCGCAGAGCGACAGGCCAGCTCTATTGAGTCATCGAGCAAGCCCGATATCAACATCGAGACCCTGAATGCAGTTGCGAAGTACGGTAAGCCTAACAAAAAAAATTACTCATCTAGGCCTAAGTCTACTCCAAATCTGGACACTACCAGGCCTAAGTCTACTTCAAATTTGGACACTTCCAAGCAGCTACCGGCGGCCAAGAGCTGTTACTTCTGTGGAAATGCCTGGCCACATGAAAAAGGAAGGTCATCCTGCCCGGCCAACAATGTAGTCTGTAGAACATGTCAAAAGATTGGCCATTTCCAGAAGTTGTGCCACTCCCGCAACAAGACGGAGGTCACTCACAATCTTGCCACCAGTCAAAATGGAAGCTCAGATGAGGAAACTTTTGCCATCACAGTCAGTCAGGTGACAACATCATCCAAAGTACCTCGAATCAACATAGCTGTAAATGGTAAGCCAATCAAATTTGCTATCGACACTGGTGCTTCTGTTAACGTCATCAGCGAAGATATCCTGATGAAATCCGGAATAGGCCAAGGTCAGCTAAACCAAACTGATGTCAAAATCTACCCATATCAATCCAAAACTCCACTCTCAGTGCTAGGATGCTTTACTGCAACATTATCTCATAAGAACGCCACCCTCACCACAAACATATTCGTCGTGAAGGGAAGCGCTGATTCCCTACTTGGCTACGAGAGTGCGGTTAATCTTGAACTAATTCAAATAGCCACACAGTTAAACTCTGATTACCCTTCACTATATCCACAACTCTTCACTGGTGTGGGCAAGCTACACGACTTCAAAGTACATCTGCATGTAGACCCCGCGGTACCCCCAGTAGCCCAGAAGCACAGAAGAATCCCCTTTCACATGCGTCGGAAAGTGGCAGCGGAAGTCGCTAGGCTCGAGGAACTCGATATCATAGAACCGGTATCCGGCCCTACCCCATGGGTATCTCCCATCGTTCCAGTACCAAAACCTCGAGACCCGAATGCGGTTAGGCTGTGTGTGGACATCAGGAGCGTCACTAGAGATTGGACATTGGGGGGGCGCAAGTACTTTTGTGAGAAAGGGACTAAGCACGGCAATTTTTGAAAATTAGGTTTTTTGAGTGCATTTGGTGCGTTTTAGAAAAAAGAGTTAGGCTGAATGCAATACCAAAACATTGTAGTTTGTGTGCGTTAATTTGTTTTGTCGTCATGTCGAGCTTACAATTAACATCATACATGGCAACATAATAACGTTTGATCTTATTTTTAATTTAGAGACACATTTATTTGTTACTGGTGAATTTGGACAAAACAAAGGAAAGATTCAAATGATCGAATTTAGGGCGGGGCTCTGAGAGGCTTGTCCCTATATATTTTTTCAATTACAAGGTAATTTTGATGCAAATCAGTGTGACTGCTCTAAAACGCAGTTGAAAACTATTTATTATTGTTGTATAGAAGTAAATTCACCATTTTTATTGGGCTCTGACAAAAGAAGGAAATACAAAAATTCACAATTAGACAATTTAATTGTCGTATGAATTAATTCCAAACTAGCATACTAGCAAAAATTAACATCAACAATTTTTTAAAATCACGTGTCTTTTAATAAGAAATTAGGCCTACCCACGGGTACATCATTATAGTTAAATAAAGTAATGATTATCAAATTATTTTAAGCAGTGATAATTCGCGTAAAGTGCAGCTGTGACTGTTAGGCCATGAGCCAGAGGAAAAAATTGGCTCACTTGAGGTGAATAAACGTGGCATACATCGTTGGATTCCTCACACCCTACAGAAAATTAATCATGATGGTACTTTGTCAATATCGGAAGGGAAAATAGCGTCGCGACGCCTTAAAGTCTGGCGACGTCCAAATTTCGCTCACGCACATTACATTACATTAACTAGGTTGAAATGTTATTAGTTCAAGATAATGACATGATTTCTTTTGCATTTTACTCGTGTTGGATATATATTTCATTTAAAGTAACACACATTTAAATATCTAGCAGCTAAGTAGTCTGTTGCATGAAAAATAGACCTTTAAAACAAAACTTTTAACAATTGCCGTACTTTGGATACCCCTTAAACCTACATTTATGAACTTTTTTTCGATAACTCTTTTTTTGTGGATTTCAGGCATCAATGTTAATATAAATATGTATGGTATTCATAAACCAACTGAATATTGATAGCTTATCGACGCCTCGAAGTCAAGCGATGTACATATTTTGCTAGCGCACATTCGTCTACACTAACTGAATAAAATCGTTAATGATTGCAAATAAATTTAAAAAATTGATTACTGTTTACTAGTGTAAGCTATTATATTTAATTAAAATCAACAAGAAGTAAAATATCTACGAAAAAAGTAGTCTGTTTCATGAAAAAATAGACCTTTCCGACAGGATTTTTAACAATTGTCGTACTTTCGATACTCCTACAACCTCCATATATGTTTTTTAGAGAACATTTTTTTTTGTAAATTTCAAGCATCAATGTTAATACAAATATGCATGGTATTCATAAATCTACTGAAATTTAATAGCGTCTCGACCGACGTAGATTTTGCTTTTGCGTACATAAATCTACACGAACAGCATAAAACTTTTACTCATTAAAAATTAATTTCTGTAGTCGTGTTAGTTAAATCAACTCCCTTTTTATCAACATAAATTTAAATATCGATTAGATAAGTAGTCTGTTTAATGTAAAAATAGACCTTTCCGACAAGAATTTTGACTTTGAATACTCCTAAAAGCTTAATTTATGATTTTTTAGACAAAACAAGTTGTTGGATTTCACATTTCAATGTTAATACAGATATGAAAATAATTCATATAGCAATTGAATATTGATAGAGTCTCGACGCTTCGAAGTCAATCGACGCACTTTTTCTACTTGTTACATGAAGTCATTTAAACTACGATATATTGTATTGATTTGAGATTAAGGAATACAATATACTTCATTGTACAAGTTATGGTGCTGGATACTTTATTTAGAAACACAATTTTTGAATATTTATGCACAATTAGTAGCGTGTTCGGTTAATGATGACCATTTGTACCATTTTAACAAGTGTTTACAAATTGTTGTACTTCGAGTTTCAGTAACCCAGAAAACTAAATTTATAAATGCAATAATTTTGAACATTTGGGGTAGGATTTCACACTTAAATGTTAAAACAAATGTGAATAACTTATAAAACAACAAGACATTGATAGAGTCGCGCTGCCAAGGCAAGTGACTTCCATTCTTCACTTGAGCACATCAGACCATATTATACATAAGGTGCCATTTTTCTCTTTGGTAACATACATGGGTATACAATAAGCTGCTGTGAACTAGTTGGCCAAGTTTTTTCTGGATACATTTTGCAAGTTTTTCGTAAACTTAAAACATTGCTTTTAGCGCAGTAAAATAGTTACAACCAAATTGTAATCTTACAATCGTATAACACTTTCATCATCTAATGTAACGACTATTGCAGAGTATTAGATTAATTTAAATAAAATATGTTCTGAAGACAATGCCATTCGCATAGTAGGCACTTTATTTACACTTTATAAAACATAATGAACATATAGCTATGAATTTATAAAAAAAAAATACCAATCTTCCATTAGATTTTCACTACATTATGTACTGAATATTAATAGAGATGCCCACTTACTTATAACACTGAAAGAGGTAACAACAAACCCCTTAATAGGCCTAACCCGATAAAAAAGTTTTACCTTAGCTTCACATTGTCACGTATAAAGATCTCGTTTGTTCAGATCCAAATACGAGCAGACAGCACAAATACATGTCACAAGCATTATTCCAAAGTTAATATCGTAGGTACCAAACTTCAAACAGTTAACAAAATACACAGAACATAAATCACTCGAAAATAATAAAATACATGTAAACCTAAACTTAAAAGTCAAATCCCTTAAAAAGATAGCATTACTGATTGCGACACAGTTGTTCAATGTTCATGACTAATCTTCCTCAGAGTCGTCAACTGTACAACTGGAAACGCTGACGTCGCCTTCTGCATCATGTCCGTTGTCACTAAGCGGTTTAAAGTTTGTGCAGTCTTTAAAATTACACGTGTCAGTGCAATACAATTTAGAATTTACACAGGGGCACTTTTGTGAGTCACACTTTGCTCGACACGTACAAGATAGGTCTAAAACATCTTCAGGCGCTGGAAGACAATCCATCCAGTCGAACTCCATGGATGGTGTCTTCTTCCAACCGTGCCTTGCTGGAGATGGAATCACAGGCATTTGCTCAAGTGAATGTTTTCATATAGCAGCTTGATAATTACTTCGTAGTATGTGTTTCTTTAAAGCGTCTTGACATGGTGGCAAACTGTGTGACTCAACGTGACAATTTTTGGAGCAAAACTATTTGTAGCGAAGTTCGTTTACACTATTTTCGCATTTACCTCCGTACATTTGGCATTCAAAAGATTCTACTTTAGCTGCAATCACGCTATCTGATATATCGAAATTTTCTCCCAAATCAGCAAGAGGTGATGAAGTGTTGTTATGATATCTAGATAACAGTCTGTATGCATGTGATTTGCCACGACCAGCAAATGCACTCACAGAATCACAACCAGTGATTGCGTGAAGACCTATGAGGGAATTCCTGATGGTACTTATGAAGTTTCGTGACAGATATGTTATATTGATGTATCGTGGTCGATTTAAGGTACCACATTTAATGATGATATGTCCACCTGATTTGTGTAGAAATGGGGCAGAATGCAGTGCAACTACTACGACATCAGTATCATCACAGTGTATTACGACATTTTTATAGCCATTTAGAATTGCGTGATAAGAATTTAGTAGAATTCGCGTGTCTGCTTCTTCATGGTTTGAGAATAGTTCTTGAACATCAATGGCCTCATGTTGGGTTATTTTCGTACAACGTTCACCATGTGTAACGAAAAGTTTTTTTCGCCTAGTTTTTCATAATTATGAGGGGATCGGGGGACCGTGGCCCCAGACACCCGAGCCTTGCTTTACGCCAACTCAATCACACAAAACTCCTTTCAGAGGTCCTGGAACCGGCCCAGATAGACTGCTTAAATACATAATTATTTAAAAATATGTATTTATTTAGTACAATATCCAACATTGAAATGTGAAATCCAACAACATATTGTGTCTAAAAAAATCATAACTTAAACTTTTAGGGGTATTCAAAATCAAAATTCTTGTCAGAAAGGTCTATTTTTACATTAAACAGACTACTTATCAAATCGATATTTAAATTTATTTTGATAAAAATGGAGTTGATTTAACTAACACGACTACAGAAATTTATTTTTAATGAGTAAAAGATTTATGCTGTTCGTGTAGATTTATGTACGCAAAAGCAAAATCTATGTCGCTTGACTTCAAGGCGTCCAGACGCTATTAAATTTCAGTCGGTTTATGAAAACCATGCATATTTGTATTATCATTGATGCTTGAAATTTACAAAAAAAATTGATGTCTAAAAAACATATTTATAGAGGTTTTAGGACTATCGAAAATACAACAATTGTTAAAAATCCTGTCGGAAAGGTCTATTTTTTCATGAAACAGACTACTTTTTTCGTAGATATTTAACAATTGTTGATTTTAATTAAATATAATAGCTTACACGAGTAAACAGTAATCAATTTTTTAAATTTATTTGCAATCATTAACGATTTTATTCAGTTAGTGTAGATGAATGTGCGTTAGCAAAATATGTACATCGCTTGACTTCGAGGCGTCGAAAAGCTATCAATATTCAGTTGGTTTATGAATACCATACATATTTATATTAACATTGATGCCTGAAATCCACAAAAAAAGAGTTTTTGAAAAAAAGTTCATAAATGTAGGTTTTAGGGGTATCCAAAGTACGGCAATTGTTAAAAATCTTGTTGTAAAGGTCTATGTTTTCATGAAACAGACTGCTTATCTGCAAGATATTTAAATGTGTGTTACTTTAAAAAAAATATATATCCAACACGAGTAAAATGCAAAAGAAATCATGTCATTATCTTAAACCAATAACATTTCAACCTAGTTAATGTAAAGTAATGTGCGTGAGCGAAATTTGGACGTCGCCAGACTTTAAGGCGTCGCGACGCTATTTTCCCTTCCGATATTGACAAAGTACCATCTTGATTATTTTTCTGTAGGATGTGAGGAATCCAACGATGTATGCCACGTTTATTCACCTCAAGTGAGCCAAATCACGTGAATTTGGTGCCCTGGCTCAAGGCCTATGTGGGTTGTTAATAAAAAAAGTAAAACAAGGAAATTATTGGGGGGGCGCGGATTGCGATTGGGGGGGCTCACGCCCCCCCCAAACCCCCCTAGTGACGCCACTGGTGGACATGCGTCAAGCAAACGTAGCAATCAAACGGGAACGCCACATCACGCTTACACTCGACGACCTCATCTCCTCGTTAAATGGTGCCACCACGTTCTCTAAAATCGATCTCAAAGATGGCTACCACCAGTTGGAGCTGGACGAGGTATCCCGCGAAATAACCACATTCTCCACACATGTTGGACTAAGAAGATACAAAAGACTCAACTTCGGCATAAATTCTGCCGCCGAAGTGTTCCAAAACACAATTCGTCAAGTCCTTCAGGGAATCGAAGGCATAATCAATATCAGTGACGACATTCTCGTACATGGGAAGAGTCAAGAAGAGCATGACAGAGCCCTTCATGCAGTCTTTACTCGACTTCAAGAAGCAGGGTGCACACTTAACGAAAAAAAATGCTTATTCAATCAGCCAGAGCTAGTTTTCTTTGGATACAAGTTTTCCAAGAACGGCATCGAACCAGACCCTGCCAAAGTTAAAGCCTTCACAGCATTAGACTCACCAAAGAATGCCAGTGAGGTCAGAAGCCTTCTGGGTATGATACAATATTGTGGCAAATTCATCCCCAATCTTGCTACCACAACTAAACCACTCAGAGATCTCACCCACAAAGATGCGGAGTGGGAATGGTCATCAAGACATCAGGCAGCGTTGGACCAGCTGAAGACTCAACTGTCAAATCATGAGACCCTTGCCTACTATGATGAAAATAAAGAAACACACCTAATAGTGGACGCGAGCCCAGTTGGTGTAGCAGCCATCCTCGCACAGTCGGACAATGCTGGCAATGAAGACATCGTGGCGTACGCTAGCCGGTCGCTCACTGAAGCTGAAGGACGTTACAGTCAAATCGAACGAGAAGCTGTGGCAGTAGTATTCGGAATGGAACACTTCCATTTGTACTTATTTGGAACACAGTTCACCGTCCACACTGATCATAAGCCACTTCTCTACATCATGGGAAATCCTGCATCCTCACCTTCTGCTCGAATCGAACGTTTGTGTCTCCGGCTAATCCCTTATCGTTTCACGATCGTTCACAAGAAGGGCGTAGACAACCCATCTGACTATATGTCTCGACATCCACTGGAGTTCACAAAATCAGAATACAGGACACCAAAGGTTCCTGAAGAATACATCCAGTTCATCCTAAGACACGCAACTCCGAAAGCAATGTCGCTCCAAGAAATTGAGGAAGCAACGGAAAATGACCCACTACTATTGGAATTACAAGAAACACTAAAATCTTCAAACCCAGAAAAAGCTGCTACAACTGCAACTCTCAAGCAATTCAAGCCAATAATACACGAAATCGCAATCGCAAAGGGAACATCAAAGAACATCCTCCTTAAAGGAACTAAAATCATTATACCAAAATCCCTGCAAAACAGAACAGTCGAACTTGCTCACCGTGGACACTTGGGGATTGTGAAGACGAAACAACTCTTGAGGGAGAAAGTTTGGTTCCCTAACATTGATAAAACCGTGGAGGAAGCCATCCAAAACTGTCATCCCTGCCAAACCACAACCAAAACCAAGTCAAGAGACCCGATCCAACCCACTCCCTTACCCCAAGGCCCATGGCAAAACTTGCTGTGGATTTCGATGGCCCATATCCAAGTGGAAAATACATCATGTTAATAATCGACGAATATTCCCGCTATCCAATCACTCGCCACATCTCATCGTTGAAATCAGAAACAGTAATTCCGCACCTTAGAAACATCTTCTCATCCTTTGGTATCCCAAACCAGTTAAAATCCGACAACGGCCCTCCATTCAATGGAAAAGAGTTCGCTAACTTTGCCAACGAGCTAAACTTTACCCATCACAAAGTTACCCCACTGTGGCCGGAGGCAAACGGCCTCGCAGAACGAGGAGTCCGAACCATTCGAAAAGTCATTCTCACTGCTAAAGTGGAAGGAAAAGACGAGAAGACGGAGCTAGACGCCTTCCTAATGAATTACAGAACAACACCGCACTCAACCACCGGAGTCTCACCCTACGAAGCGCTCTTTGGTAGGAAAATGAAGACATCCATTCCACACTTCACAGCAGCCTCCGAAACGAACAACGTCGACACAAGGATACGTCTTACTGACACTCTCATGAAAAAAAGAAGCAAAGCGTACACTGACGAGAGGCGTCATACGAAGAACCACACTTTCAAGGTTGGAGACACAGTCCTTGTACGGCAACCCAAGATAAACAAATACACACCCCCGTTTAATCCGACGCCATTTAAAATCACGAAAATCCTTGGCACAAAGATCTACGCAACCCAAGGCCAGCAGGTTATCGTCCGGAATTCATCTCACTTCAAACGTATCCTCACTACAACAAACTGCGAGTCAAATGAAGCAGAAGAGGACGAAGAAGAAGACTGGGAGGTTCCAGAAACCTTCGACCCTGATCCAGAAACCTTCGACCCTGATGGAGATCCCCAGCCAGAAATCGTGCAAGAGAACCCTCTGCCCCAACGAGGACCTCCTCAAGAAGTTGAGCAACAACGCCAACCGGCGGAACGTGCTCCACGTTACCCGCAACGACAGAGGCAACGCCCTGCCAGACTCGACGATTTTGTAATGTAACCATGTTAACTTCTGTAACTAGCATCCAGTTCAATCATTCCATTGACATTTTGATTATACGATTAGCATAGGATAGGCTTATGCCGCTCTTTACAATTATTTATCAAATGCAAGTTACCTTATCTTCAATCTCTTTATTGACATTCTTATATTGGACTATCAGCATACAGTGCATCCATGAAATTATGCTATCTCACTTTTAGTTAGTTTTAAGTTTCTCTGTTTGACATACTTATTGAAACAACCAGTATGCATTGCATGTATGAAGTGATTCTAATACTATTGTTTACTTTATGTTGGATCTTTAAATTAAGGTTGGGAGGAATGTTGTGTCCCACTGTTTAAATAGTGCGCCAAATACATGCGCCTTGTAAACATAACATGCCTGGCGGAAGTGATGCCTAGAGGTGGCAGGTACGACGTCATCCCGTGAAGCGTGAATAAAAGAGCATGGCTAGATATCAGAAAACCAGCCCTAGGCCTATCATTATTCACCTCTGAGAAATCCTGAGCAGATCCAATCTTCACAAAATACAACACGTTGGTGGACACTGGGGCTGGGATATCGTGTGTTCGAGCGGATTTAGTTCGGCATGTAGCGCTTAAACCCGTGCCGTGATTGGATTGTTATTGAAAGCAGCAAATAATTCCGTGCTGAGAGTGGTGGGAAAAGCATGTAATTTAGAGATGCTAACTAAGGGAAGTGTGTTCATTGTTGATTTATTTGTTGTGGATGGTCTTTCCGTAGATTGCCTGTTGGGAAATAATTTCTGTGCGAACAACGGTGTAGTGATGGATTATCGGAATAGTCTGGTGAGGATTTGTTCAACGAGTGGAGAAGTTAGTATTCCTTTTGGGGATATGGCACATGGAGAGGTCCAAAATGGTGTTGAACAGAATGTAATTCACAGGAGTACCGGGTTCGACGAACAGGTGATTGATGTTAGGGCTGTTCACGGCGAACTGAGTGAACAGAGCGATGACGGGTCCAGTACAAGGGAACAACACATTGGCGGATCATCCTCCGGTGACAAATCCAGTGGCGGACCGCATCACAGAGACCAGTCCAGTGGCGGACATCTCGGCCACCAATCCAGTGGCGGTTTAGCTTCCAGCACTGGCGATTGTGGCGATTGTGGCGATGGTGATGGCGAGCGGGATAATCCACAGCCTTCCGCGATTGAGCAATGCAGTGCTGAACTTCGTACGAGTGAACAATGTAGTGCCGAACCTAGTATGAGTGAACAGTGCAGTGCCGAACCTAGTACGAGGGAACAGGACAGTTTGGTTCTTCATTTGGATGTACAACCCAGTACTAAGAGATTCGGGGTACAAGACAAGCTGCATTGGTATCGGCTGTTAAGTCAGAGGGTCCAGCGGAAGGGTGAAAGTGCACTCAGCTATGTTTATGCTAAGATTGAGCTGTGTGATAGGGTAGGCTTGGTGTGGGGTGGAGAAAGAGCTAGGTGGTGTTTGAAAGGCTTTTTGCCAGAGTTCCAACTGTTCCTGGGGAATAAATCGTTTATGGATGAGAAGGAGTTGTTGGATACATTGCAGCCGCTGGAGAAGATTGGGAACAAACCAGTTATTCAGTTGGATCGGAGGATGGAAAATTTAACGGAGGAATTTAAGAATCTAGGCAGTGATAATAATGGTCAAAATGCAATATATAGTATATAGTATATATTGTGTAATTTTATATCTAGCGTCACGACGCAGTGTCAGACATAGATAGATAGTAGATGATAGATGATGAAATAGATAGATAGATAGATAGATAGATAGATAGATAGATATAGATAGATAGATAGATAGATAGATAGATAGATAGATAGATAGATAGATATTTTTATTCACTTAGACTAGTACAGTGTACAAGTATAACTCTTTGCAGAGAAAGTGAATAGTCTTTAATTAATAATTAATAATAAAAGTGATAGTAATTACTAATTATAATGATATACACAGTGTTAGAAGAAAGAAAAGTTGGATATAAAGCATAATTGATATTGATATGTATGATGATTGATAATATTGATATATATATATATATATATATATATGATGATTCATTAATTGATTAATAATGATAAACACTGTGTTTATGTTAAAGTAGAGTAGATGCAAAACAATAGCATGCGCTACTATAGATTAAGAACTCATATATAATAAAGAAAAGTTGGATATAAAGAAATTTTTGATGTGATATTGTGATAATAATTGCTGATGGCACAGAAAATTCAATGATGTACAGTAGAATGTGTCTAGTATATATTGATATTTATATATATATATATATATATTATATATATGATGATTGATTGATTGATTAGTTTTTATGGTAAAGTAGAGTAGATGCAAAATATGCCCTACTAGATTAAGAATTCATATAGAATAAAGAAAAATTGGATATAAATAGCAATAATTGGATGAGCGTAGCGAGCGAAGCGAAGATTCCATTTCACTACACTGGAGAAAAAAATCCGGAATGTTTTGTTTTTTTTTGTTTTTTTTTTGTTTTTTTTTGTATTTTTGTGTGTTTGTTAACACGATTCCGGCTAAACCAATACTCCGATTGCGATGAAATTTTATGGAGGCCTTCGAAATCTCTGAACTTAGAACTGCTACGTTTTTGAGCGCGATCGGGAAAATTTTTCTTATAAAAAACGCAATTTTACGATTTTTTTCGATTTTTAAAAAAATTCTTCGACTTATAACACTTACATGCTTTATCCGATTGTAATGATTTTTTAACAGAACCTTAATTTTATGAATTAAGATATTCGTGTGAAATTTGAGCTTAATCGAAACATTATTTCTCATGAAAATCGAAATTTTACGGGTTTTTTCTTTTTTAAAACATTTCTTTGACATATAACACCTACATGCTTTATCCTATTGTAATGATTTTTTTATAGAACCTTTATTTCATGAATTAATATACTCGTGTAAAATTTGAGCGCAATTGAATAATTATTTCTTATGAAAATTGCAATTTTACGATTTTTTTCTTTTTTAAAATTACGTAAAAATTACGATTTATTAAAAAAATTAAGTTAATTTTTAATTTAATTTAATTTAAAAAAAATCTTCGAATAAGTAATGATTTTTTCACAGAACAACAGAAAATCCGCGTAACTCAATGCAGCTCAATGCACCAATTACGCTCATCCAACAACGCGGCGGGACTTAAGCGTTTTCCTAGTTGATATGACATTGTGATAAGAATTGCTAATGGCACAGAAAACAGCAATGATGTACAGTAGAATGTGTCTATAGTATATAATTGATATATATATATATTTTTGGATATTTTCGTGGCCGATATGAATTAATGAACTAGGTTTTTCGGTTATAATGCCACGTTTATTCACATTATATCCATTAAAAATATATATATATATATATATATATATATATATATGTGTGTGTGTGTGTGATGATTGATTGATTAGTGTTTATGTTAAAGTAAAGTAGATGCTAAATAATAGAATGCCCTGCTAGATTAAGAATTCATATAGTATAAAGAAAAGTTGGATATAAAGCAATATTGATGTGATATTGTGATGAGAATTGCTGATGGCACAGAAAACAGCAATTGGAGGATGTACAGCAGAATGTGTCTTATATACCTGCACAATCCAAGGAAGCGTGTAAGCACATATATATTATATATAGAAGTTTGTTACATCATTTCGGCTAAGGGAACATTTGAAAATTTTAAATTACAGTGCTTGTTTGTGGTTATACTCTAGATAATTTGTAAATATTATTGGATGAGCGTAGCGAGCGTAGCGAGCGAAGCGAAGATTCCATTTCACTACACTGGAGAAAAAAATCCGGAATGTTTGTTTTTTTCTTTTTTTTTTTTGTATTTTTGTCTGTTTGTTAGCACGATTCCGGCTAAACCGATACTCCGATTGCGATGAAATTTTATTGAGACCTTCGAAATCTCTGATCTTAGAACTGCCACGTTTTTGAGCACAATCGAAAAAAAAATTCCCATAAAAATCGCAATTTTACGATTTTTTTCGATTTTTAAAAAATTTCTTCGATTTATAATACCTACACGCTTTGTCCGATTGTAATGATTTTCTCACAGAACCTTTATTTTATGAATTTATATATTCGTGGAAAATTTAAGCGCAATCAAATAATTATTTCTCATAAAAATCGCAATTTTACGGGGTTTTTCTTTTTTAAAACAATTCTTTGACAAATAACACCTACATTCTTTATCCGATTGTAATGATTTTTTCACAGAACCTTAATTTTATGAATTCATGTATTCGTGTAAAATTTGAGCACAATCGAATAATTATTTCTTATGGAAATCGAAATTTTACGATTTTTTTCTTTTTTAAAATTACGATTAATTAAAAAAATTAAAAATTAAAGTTTATTTTTTATTTATTTTAAATTATTTTAAAAAAATCATCACCTTAGTAATGATTTTTTCACAGAACAGAAAATTCACATAACACATGGCAGCTCAATGCACCAATTACGCTCATCCAACAACGCGGCGGGACTTAAGCGTTTTCCTAGTAATGAAAAACTGAATTAACTGCAAATATTTACATGGAGAGGTAGTCATTGATGGAGTAAAAGCTGTTTGCTGTAAGATATGATTTCAACTTATGTTTAAAGGAAGACAGGGTGGGAGAGGTTTTGATGTGGTCAGGGAGCTTATTGTAGAGAGTGGAAGATAGATATTCAGGGCCTTGTGCAAAGAGGCGCAGATTGTGGGAGGGCCAGTGCATGTGAAGGTTGGCTCTAGTGTTATGGGAGTGCACAGAAGCATTTAGATGGAAGAGGTTACGGTTGGTGCGAACGAATAATGCAGCTGATTGGATAAGGGTACATGCTAGAGTAAGAATACCAAGTTCCTTGAAAAGTTCTCTACATGAGTGTCTTCTGGAGACACCAGCTATGATACGAACCGCTCTCTTTTGGAGAATGAATATTCTGTTCGCATGGGGGGCGAACGGCGAACATACAGAAATGTGCAAATGGTCAATGCATGTAACGCTATGGTCACAGGTGTGGGTTTGTCCGGAGCCGAGCACGAGAGGTGAACGCATCATAATATTCTCACGCGTGGCGCGTGAGTGTTTATACCGATGGTGCGCTACTCGCTGGGCCGGGCGATCGCGGTCGCCTGCATGGGTCCGTGAGCCGTGAGCGCTCGGTGTAAGTACGCGCGAGCTAGAACTATACGGTGATACGAGCGCGTGAGCTGGCACTGGGAGACAGACAGACCGAGGCCGTCGCTAACGTACGTGAGTTAGCGACGGCCTCGGACAGACAGACAATCGAACTGTTGTTTGAGCGGACGGACGAGCGGAGGGGCCCCGCGAGCAGACCGCCTAGTCCCAGGACTCGCGTCTTGAGCTTGACAAACACAGGGTGTTTCAAAGAAATGTGAACGTGACGTCTGATTTGTTTTTAAAGTGAATAATGACATAAACAAGGATTGGTCACATGTTTCACTTGGTTTCCAGACTAAAGTAGATTGCCCCTTACAAGGGTGGTTGAATGCCATGTGGAGGCTAGTCTCGCCATTTAAGATATATGGCCTATTGTTTTGTTTAGAGTCATAGTTATTATTATATATTTATATAGAAAAAAAATATGAATAAAAATAAAAATGGGAAGAAAAATGTAGTTTCGTAGGGGAGTATTATAATGTATGAAGTAGGCTATTAAGAGTTCATCTGTGCTCAAAGAGGAATTAGTTCTTTATTAGTACTGTATATTTTATTATTATAGTATTTCCGTGCTGTACGTGTTAGTTATTTCTACGTGTAATTAGTATGAATTTATTGTTAGTGTCATAGGAATAGTGGGAAGTGGCATTGACTGTTTGCTGAATGTGTATATAGTATTTGGTTTTGCCGGCAAGTTTGTGTTGGGGTTGAATCCCTTATTTTTACTCCACTAATTACACAGTAGTAGGTGTGTATAAATAGTTTCTTTCATTGTTGTATATAGTCGTTTTTATATATAGACTGTAATATTGTGTTAAATATATTAGTAGTATTGAGGTTAATTGTTGTCTACGGCAGGACGGGAATGTAGTATATGTATATAAGATGATAATAGGTTTTAGATGCATACAAAACATAAGCATACATCAAATGTTAAGGAAAATGGAAGTTGTAGGGGTGTTCCATAGTTCTATGTCGTATTGCGGCTTAGATTGGGGAATTGCGTCATAGGGGGTGTCACATTCATAATCGCGCGCCTTAAGCCCCTGTCAGACGATCGAGAAAATCGCGCGAGTTGGCTCGCGCGAGTAACTCTCTAGGAGTAGGTCTGCACTTATTTACACTTAGACCATATAGAGGGTAGACAGAGCGCGCGCGTATACCTGCCGTTGCAGCGGTTGAAGCCGAGCTGAGAACAAAGAGAGTGAGAGAGAGGGAGCGATTCTCGGAAGCCGGTCTGGGCAAGAAGCGCGTAGTGCCATTTAAACATACAGTAATTTCGCGTACTAGAAGTAGTGAATCTCTTAATACTTTCGAGAATGTGATGTTTGAAAACAACGCATTATGCATATTTATTTGTTGGGACACCACGTCAAATAAGTTTATAATTTATTTTATCCTTATTCCGAAAGAAATTTAATTCTATGTGTTTGTCGGGAATATGCCACATTTAAACACCATCGAACCCCAACATCACAAAACCCCATGTCTACTACATGTTTTGATTTACGGGAAATATTATTGTTTTAAGGTTTTTAGATTGTATATTTACCCATACTAAAATAGGCATTTTACTATAGGGATTGTATTTTTATTGTACTATGGCATTGCTAGATCGTATTTGTAAATTGGATTGAACATTGTTTTATTATCATTTTTATGACATCTCAAACATGACAACCATTGCAATAGTGTGTGGTCACATTGGTTAATAAACATTTAACATTAATATTTTTCTGAAGAAGAAATCGAACAGGCCTACAAACAGATAGTCTTAAAAATACAAAATATATCGAAAACACAAGAAGACAATGGAACCCTTTACAAATGGGGTGACGAAGAATGGTTGAATGAATCAAGCAATATTAGAATGGAATGTTAACACTTAATATATTCGGTAAAGATGCAAATTGTAGGCCTATTATGCAAGTGATGTTGTTTGTTGAGGAAAATGATTGGGAGGGGAGTAGGGGTGCATCAGATGTTCCCATTTCCAAAATCACTCAGTTATAGTTTGGTTTTAGTAGGGCCTACAAATAATAGTTCTGTAAAGAACATGGCTCTGCACTTTTTGAAAAGATATTCAGTAAAAAGGTGCAAATTGTAGGCCTGCAAGTGAAGATGATTGTTAAGGAAAAGGTTTGGGAGGGGAGAGAGGATAGGTACTTTGGTTAGCCCCATTTCCAAAATCACTCTTGTTATTATTTGGATTTAGTAGAGCTTCAACAATAGCTCTGTATTCTGTAAAGAAAATGTGTCCGCACTTTTTGAAGGGATATTTGATAAAGGTGCACTTTCTTAAAAGGATTACATTAATGATTATTATGATTTATGAAAAAAGTTGTGGGGATGATGTATAAATAATTATTATAACACAACAAACTCGAATAGTATTTATCAAATTTTCAAAAAGGCCTGCTACAGACATGCACAATATAATTCCATATCACTTTATTGAGGCCTAAGAGCAACATTTTGGATTTAGGCATGTTAAAAGTTCACAACATAACAATGCAAATGGATATGGAATGATATTTTGCATGTACAATAGTAAGCTGTTAAAAATGATAAGACAACAATCACTGCATAAATATTACATTTTTATTACTTCTTATTCACATCATTAATATATCAAATGTATGACGGGAAATATACCTTAGTCATAATGTAACATTTCTCACCTTAATTTGAATATTCCTCATAAACAGTAGGATGTTCTTAAATTACAAATACCCTACCAGCATGTAACCACCAATCTAATGCACCAAATCACCTTCAAGAGCCATTAAATACCAGTAAAGTAAGGCATAAGCTCATGACAGGTCATGTGCTCTCTCAGGACTATGTTGACTTGAAATGCACATTTGGTTGAAACAATAGGCTTTATTGAAATATAACATATACCAATTATCTAGGGCAATAGTGTACTACATTATAAAAATGAATTGAGTAAAATTCTAACACGTGGAATGAAAATCCACATTGTTTTCCAGCTCTTGACGTACAGCCAAACGCAGCGCAAGAGTTCACCATCTTCAATGTTTTGCCCAGATCTAGTTCTTGGAACTGGCCGCGGTCGGCTTCACGAAAATTGCCGAGCTATCCGTCTACCCCCTATATGGTCTAAGTATTTACATGGAACTCACCGCCTCCCCGTCAGACGGTAAGCCAGCGAGGGCGAGCTCGCTACGAAAAATGTCCAGCTTGTTCAACTTCCTAGCGAGTCGAGGTAGCGAGAGCCAATCAGAACTCACTACCGTAACACGTGACCAGTGAACACCAATAGGTGGCGTTGTTGTTACCTTCATTGTCTGTCGTGTGACAAGGATGGTAATAAACTCGCGCGAGCCAACTCGCGCGATTTTCTCAATCGTCTGACAGCCGCTTTAGTCTTCAAGCCTACCTCAGGCGGTGGGAACCATAATAGCATAGCGGTGGCGCGCATCAATCTACTACGGAGCCAAGCAGAGCCTCGTGTGCATAGATCACTGCCTCCTAGATGTTCGTCGTGGCTCCTCGTTCCCTGCCTGTCCACGCGACAGGTTTTGATTGTTGAAGACAATTCGCACTTTTTTCCCACAGCGCTAGTTACCGTCCCCAAGAGCTTTCTTTTGTTTTCGTTGTTTACATACGATCTGCATACGATTAAAATGTCATCATGCCAGAGTTGAGCTGTATTTTTCTTCATAATAGGCAATGGTGCGTACAAGAAGTTGTAAGATACCGGGATGCCATTATCTAACTAAAACAAGTAGGTCTTTCTTTGCATGAACTACAGGGAAGTAAGGAAATTGTGCCACCCAGGCCCCCCCCCCCAGACTCCCATTTATCACGCGCCACTGCTTGATGGAAAGTAATATTGTTTAGCTCGTGGCCTAGTCAAGACTAGGGCCCAAGTAGGCTACCTAAGCCTATTGATTTTTAATATGATTAGGAATAGGAGGCATAGGCCCTATAGATAAAAATAACATGCCTATTAGATTAGCCCTTGCCTTATATTATCAAACAACAAAGTTATCAATATCTACTTTTTGTTTAATTACCAGCATAATAATAACTAGACAAATTTGTATATTACTATTCTGCAAACCATGATTAGTGATGTACGTATACAAAATACGATCTAAAACATTCAATTTAGTTGGATTCAACAGTAAAATACATGAGAGATGACATTTAATGTGACAACAATATCAAAAACAAAAGAAAGCTCTTGGGGACGGTAACTAGCGCTTTGGACAACAATTAACACTGTGCGCGTGGACAGGCAGGAAACGAGGAGCCACGACGAACATCTAGGAGGCAGTGGCATAGATACTAGTATAACCCTCCCCCCTTAGATGTGCCACTCTCTATAGGCGAAATAAAGAACTCTTTGGAGGCCATTTTGAATCAGAGCAACGCCTAGCGGCTGGCCTGAGAACTTATTGAGGATAAGCGGTATATGCAGTGACCTACTATTTCTACTTTGGTAAATGCAGTCACCTACTATTTCTACTAAATATTCCTTGGAATAAAATGTCGCTACAAAAATAGAACACATGTTTTGGTAACATATTTTATTGCAAATAGCAATTTAAATACACACACACAAAACTAAAATAGTTACATAGCCTAATCACCGAATCACATAGAAATGACAAAACGCCTGCTTGTTGGCTTGTAGTGGGGAGGTCTTCCATCGTCTTGAGCTTTGAAAATGAAGCAAAATGCACTGCAACAACCATGTAGTTTTTTCAACATCTGATTAAAGAATCACGAGCCGTTTTTTTCTGAGGTGCTCTCGAGTATAATTGCAAAGTTTATTGTGAATCTTCTGCCAGCAATCTTTGACGATCTTGCTTCTTTTCTTGCTTGCTACGATCGGTAGAGGTGTTGTGGGTATAGGCTAGGAGGCTAGGCCTAGCCTAGGCCTACGACGGGCCCGGCCGCAAAATGAATTTACACAGCGCATATACCTAACAATTACTCGTCCTATAGCCCTTTCTCACCTTTTATGGTCACTAAAATCACTTTCTATATTGGTAGGGCTGTAGGCCTACATTGCAACGTTTAAAACCAAATATTATGCCTTGAAACAAACTTTCAAATGAAGTTGTGCGCGCCATGTGACTTTCACGTGCGTTTCTAAGTCTTTTGTTTTGTCAATATTTTGAACTTGACTAATCGACCAGTCGACGATAAGTCGATAAGTCGTAAAAAAAAGCGACGATGACACTCTGGTGCCTGGCCTGAGAACCATACTAGACTCGAAACAGTTGAAGGCACACTGCCACACTATTTACCATTGCACTTTCAGCACCCTGCTCGTGTGTAACTTACAATGTAATATGTTTAATGTTAAATAAAGAACTCATCTACATAACCTATTGTGTTGAACATCATTACATCACATCATGGTGGCAGCAAACGGTAACGAACCTGCAAAATAAGACGGGAAGACGGCCGGTAAGTGTTAAAACTTTGCTTAAACAAGGGCCTAGGCTAGGCCCTAGGAGGTTAGGTTTGGCGTGGCCTACAGCATAATGGCCTACAAACCACCAAAAGCCTTCGAACCAGGGTCAATTCCGGCAGAGAATTGGTCCCGTTGGCGTCAAAGGTATGAATTCTACGTCGATGCAGCAGACATTGACAGTAAACCAGTTAAAAAACAAATCGCCGATTTGATGCATACAATTGGTGATTCTGAGGTAGCTGTTTATAATGCCCTGGAGGGTTTACCTGAGCCAGATGTACTCACAGCCAAGGATATTTTAGACGGTATCACGAACTACTATGTCCCATACAAAAATACTACATACACACGTTATCTATTTTTCTCTGAGAACCAAACAGAGCTCCAGAGCACAGATGATTATGTCCTATTGCTCCGCCAAAGGGCCAAAGACTGTGAATTTGGGTCATTGATGGAGAGCCTAATAAAAGATCGCCCCATAGGTGGCATTAAAGACCAAACTATGAGGGAAAGACTGTTAAAGGACCACACCATGACCTTGACTAAGGCAATCAATCTGTGTCGGGCCAATGAAGAGTCCAAGAAGCAGGCTCGGGAAATGGAGTCGAAGGCAGATGAGAGTGTTCATGCTATAGGCTTACAGAAACAACACCATAGTAAAACAAAAACACACTCGAATCAACTTCCAGACAAACGCAGGCCTAAGTCATATCAGCCTAGTGGCGGATGTTCAAGATGTGGGACAGCACATCAGAAGGGTGACTGCCCCGCCTACGGCCGAATCTGTCACAGCTGTGGGAAATCTAATCATTATTCTTCAATGTGCGCATATAAACCTGGGAAACGCACAAACAAGAATAAAGTGCATGCTGTTCAGAACAAGGATTGCGATAGTGGAAAGTGACTTCACATCAGAGGAAGACTTCGAGATTAATGCTCTACACGTAGGATCGATGAAGTCCCGTACAGAATGGTTGCAGAAAGTTGAAGTGGACGGCCTACCGGTGAATTTCAAGCTGGATCCCGGTTCTGAAGTAAACATGCTTCCCTACAAGGTTTATCTACAAATAAAAAATAGACCGCGCCTAGAACAGTCAACTCAACATATCACTTCCTACAGCAACAATAACGTACCTTATGAGGGTACGTGTAGGCTAACTTGTAAAGTGCACGAGTCAAGCAGGCCATTTCAGTTCTTTGTGGCCAAAGATATCTCGCCACCCATTTTAGGACTGACAGCCTGCGAGTCTTTAAAGCTGGTAAAACGCTTGCATGCATTAAAGGAGCCTATTAGTGCTGAAGACATTATCAATAAATACTCTAATGTTTTTAAAGGGTTAGGCAAACTGGAGACTGAGCACAAAATCAGGCTTCAGGAAGGTGCTAGGCCTACCATTGCGGCAGCACGCAAAATCCCGGTGTCTCTTAAAGATAAAGTTAATGCGGAGCTTGACCGCATGGTTGACGAAGGGATATTAGTAAAAGTGGATGAACCAACAGATTGGGTCCATCCAATGGTGTTGGTATCTAAGCCTAATGGTAAACTTAGGATTTGTATGGATCCTCGACCTTTAAACGAGTATATTCGTAGGGAGCACTACCCCATTCCTACGACTGAAGGGATTTTTGCTGAACTGAAGGGGCAACGGTTTTTACTGTGTTAGACGGATCCGCAGCGTTCTGGCAAATTCCTCTGGATGAGGAATCCTCCAAACTTTGTACTATTGCAACTCCAAAGGGTAGATTTAGATTCACAAGAGTTCCATTTGGCATAAACAGTGCTTCTGAAATCCTCCAGAAAGAAATTCATAAATTAACTGAAAGAATAGAAGGAATTCTCTGTTTCCAAGATGACTTTTTGGTCTATGGTAAATCAAGGGAAGAACATAACGAGAGACTAGATCGCGTGTTACAGCGAGCTGAGGAAAGAAACTTCAAATTTTCTAGAGATAAACTACAGTGAGCAGTGCCAAAGATTGGATTTTTGGGACATAAAGTCACTCCTGAAGGGGTCGGAGTACATGAATCTAAGGTCAAAGCCATTTCCGCAATCCCAGTACCACAATAGAACTCCAAAGGTTCCTGGGAATGGTTAATTTCTTAGCCAGATATGTACCAAATCTTTCAGAAACCTCCCATTCCCTTCGACAGCTACTCCGAAAGGATAACGAGTTCATCTGGACGGAGGCTCAACAAACATCTTTCGAGAAATTGAAAGCACTTGTAAGTAATGCACCTGTTTTGTCTTTCTATGACGACAAGGCACCATTAACGCTTTCGGTTGATGCCAGTCATTATGGGTTGGGAGCGGTTCTCCTTCAAAACGGGAAGCCGTTAGCTTATGCTTCAGCATCACTCACTCAAACACAAATGAACTATAGTCAGATAGATAAAGAGTTTTTGGCAATAACCTGGGGTTGCGAGCATTTCCATTTCTACATTTATGGTCGCAACTTCACCATAGAAACGGATCATAAGCCTCTGTTGGGCATCATCAAAAAACCCATCGAAAATATATCACCTCGTCTACAGAGAATGTTGGTGCGATTCCAGCGTTACAACCCTTTCCTGATACATGTTCCAGGAAAGAGAATGTACGCAGCAGACACATTGTCGCGAGCACCGATTCTCGAACAAAACGTGGATACAGACTATCTCGAAGGTGAAGCTTCAGCGGTGCATTCTCTGACCAGTGTCACG
This sequence comes from Sweltsa coloradensis, assembly GCA_024449915.1. Lineage (NCBI taxonomy): Eukaryota > Metazoa > Arthropoda > Insecta > Plecoptera > Chloroperlidae > Sweltsa > Sweltsa coloradensis. The sequence continues at coordinate 25,482 of JAMZAV010003061.1, forward strand.
GATGAAAGAGAAGCGCAGTTGGTGAAGGACACTCAAGATGACCCTGACATACAAGCTATCAAGAGGTACATCAGAGACAGCTGGCCCAAACACAAACCAGACCCAGCAGGTTCTTCGGTGAATGCCTTTTGGCATTGTCGGAACGAGCTGCACGAGGCTGGAGGTTTGATCTTCAGAGGGTCAAGACTGGTCATCCCCCCGGAACCAGCTGAGTAACATTCTCACGTTGATCCATGGAGCACATCAGGGTGTGGCATCCTGCCAAGCTAAAGCACGAGCTGCAGTATACTGGCCAGGTATGTCAACTGATATTAAACAACTCGTACTGTCATGTCCCACGTGTCAAAATTATTCCGTGGCTAATTGCAAGGAACCTCTACTTCCACATTCCGTTCCAGAGTTGCCTTGGGAAAAGGTAGGAGTTGATTTTTGCAAGGCCCGTGATAAATCCTACATGGTGTTGACAGACTATCATTCCAAGTTTATTGAAATCCGTGAGTTGACAACGACTACAGCTTCTACAGTCGTTGCAATTCTGAAACAAATATTCGCTCCTCACGGCATTCCGTCAACCTTGTTTTCTGACAATGGGCCCCCATTTGACTCTAAAATCTTCAAACAGTTCTGCGTCGATTGGGACATAAGCCATATAACTTCAAGCCCACTCTATCCCAGAAGCAATGGCATGACAGAAAGGGCTGTCGGAATAGCTAGAGGTTTGCTAATCAAAGCTTCAAAATCTGGCAGAGATCCTATAGTAGCAGTCCTAGACTACAATACCACTCCCAAGCAGGGATTACCATCGCCTGCGGAGATGCTGATGGGTCGTCGCTTGCGAACTCTGCTTCCAAGCTCTGCATGTCTGCAGAAACCAGTTTTTGACAACCGCAACACGATCAAGGTTCTTCGAGAACAACAAAAATTTCAGAAAGTGTATCACGACCGGAATACCCATCCCCTACCGGTATTGTTCCCAGGACAACCTATCCTTATCCAAAAGTCACATCGGAATTGGATTCCCGGGCGAGTGTTAAACCACAATCACACTCCTCGATCATACCAAGTATCCACCCCAGAAGGCTCCGTTCTGCGGCGAAACAGAGTACATCTCCGAGCCAGACCAGTTCAGCCTGGCAAGTCTCCACCCATGAACAACAGGAATGAGTCCCCCATGCCAACTCATTCGCTATCTCCGAGAGCAATATCACCGGATGTTCAAGAGATGTCTCAAGACACGGTCGAGCCAGTTCCAGTGGGTTCTCCTCGACCAAGCATCCCGACTTCGCAACTACCAGGGCCTATCATGATGGTGAATCCTCAGGTTGGATCAACCCCAAGATTTACACGCCGAGGCCGTGCCATTAAATTGCCCACTAGATATCAGTAATTGTTTCAGTTCTAAATCATGTCACTTGTAATATGTGTGTTGTGTATGTGTATGTGTGTGTGTGTGTGTGTGTTGTTGTATGTGTGTGTGTAATATCGTTTAATCAATAGGCTAATCATGGTATTGTATAATTAGGTAGATAGTATAGGCCTATTTCCATATTTTTTTTGGGGAGCATTTCCATTTCTACACTAGGTAGTATAGGTCTATTTCCATATTTCTAAAAAAAAAAAAAAAAAAAAGACATGTCACATTCATAATCGCGCGCCTTAGTCTTCAAGCCTACCTCAGGAGGCGGTGGGAACCATAATAGCATAGCGGTGGCGCGCATCAATCTACTACGAGCCAAGCAGAGCCTCGTGTGTAACTTACAATGTAATATGTTTAATGTTAAATAAAGAACTCATCTACATAACCTATCGTGTTGAACATCATTACATCACATCAGGGGGGAGATATTCAGTCTCTTATGACTGGCTGGGTATAGTTCAGTAAGGATGGCTACGAACAGGAATGGGTCAACGGTTAGATCGATTGCGAAGAGCATGTGGAAACTCCTATGACAGGTCCGATCTGTGCTTAGCGGGATGATGTAGTTCTCTAGAACACTGGCAATAGGTCCATTGTCTAGTATATTGTAATATATTATGAGGCATCTTGAGAGATTAGTTCGATTTAATCCTTAGTTGTTAGTAGTGTACAATAGCTGTACAGTCGTTAGTAGGCTAATAGTATTTATGAGTCGTTTTATAGAGACAGTGTGTTCATGCTACACTTAGGTTTAGTAGGGCGTTAGTGGGCACGGTTGGAGCGCCCCGTCTGTTTAAAGTAGTATTGTCGTTGCTAATGTTAGGAAATATTGTGTTTTAATATTGTCATGTCCTGTAGAGTACATGTTGACTTAATACTAATTATCTCGAGGTCCAATACACTTCGGAATCCAATCAGAGAACATACCGACGTGAGTTCATTAAGGGTCAAGACGTCTAGTTACTTTCCGGTGAGGCTCATTTAGACGCAATACAGGAAGGGAATCGACCGACAAAACGCTGAATACTAAAGATTGCACAACTAAATAGTGCAAGTAAATCGGACTTTGATTAAGTGCACTGAACGTAAGAGTGCGGACGTTCGTGGAGAACAGAGGGAGACGAGCGACAACCGTTGACGGAGGAGGTCAGGACAGGGTAACATCAATCGCAACGTGAACCACCAATGTCCTGGAAGAGTTCTTAGTGAGGATTACCGGATGAAGAACCAGAACAAGGATTAACCATAAGAAGAGGTGAAGAGAGAAGACATCGCCCAGGGTCCGACATCAGGGTGTCGGAGGGGGCCAGTCTAAACCACATACCAGGGACTAGAAGCATTCGGTAAGCCATGCAAACCAATTAGTAAGTCATAGAGTCAGTAGAGGTATGAACCCACGGTCTGCCAGACGGAACTCATAGGTTCGAACCTAGGCCAGAATAGAAGGGTTACTATGTTTACCTCTAATACAGTGCTGGTCTCTTAAGTGGAATCACGTCTAATTACTGTGTCTACATCCCCCTCATGAACCCACCTACCCACGATCCCTGGTCCGTGCTAGCTATTTAAGCCTAAAGAGTTACGCTACGCCCCCACTTAAACACTCATTTGGCGATCACCACCCTCAGCCAAAGGGCCTAATTAGCTATGCGTGACATGGTGATGGCGCCGGATTTGTATAGTTGCATTTTTGTGTACTGTGTACAAAATGGGTTTTGGTGGGTCGTTTTGATGGGAGTAGATAGATACTCTGTGGGTGTCCGGGCGTTAGCGCGCCTGCGTAAGTAGGTGGCGGCTGGCGTGCCTATTGTCTCGGCGACCAAGCTTTCCGTGTCCGGTGAACTGCAAGCTCAGCATGAAGTTAGTACGTACACAGATCTTACCTGAGAAGTATCGAGAGGGGAGGGATGCGGAGCTTTGGATAAAAACTTATGAAACAGCGGCGTCTATAAATAGCTGGTCAGATGATAAAAAGGTGTTTCTTTTACCTTTGTTTTTGACAGGTAGTCAGTATGAATGGTATGACTATAAGACGTCGGAACATAGTCGGAAACCGTTTGATGGGGTTGGGGAGCGTCCAAAATTAGAGTGGTCGGTGCTCAAGGCTAGTTTTATTAAATGGTGGGGTGTTAAACGGGAGGATACTTATCATCAGAGTATTGTCGACCAACAGGTTCCGTGTTCGAGTCCAGGGAGCACTCTTAGTCAACAGGGTGGTTTTCAGTCTTACCCTCAATCACAGAAAGGGGGCTTTCACTCTTATCCTCAATTTCAACAGGGGGCTGTGGGGTCCGCTAATGCATTCCAGCAGGGGGCTATGGGGGCCAATAATGCATTCCAACAGGGGGCTATGGGGGCAACTAGCGCATTTCAGCAGGGGGCTATGGGGCCCGCAATGGCATTTCAACAAGGTGGCTATCAACAAGGTCCTCAAATACAGCCGGTATCTTTTCCCGCGTCTATTCCCTCTAATATGCCAATGCAGCAGGGGGTTGCCTCTATGCAGCAGCCTGTGGGTCAGATGGGCCAAGGTGGTAATCAGATGTATCAGGGTGGTAATAAGATAGGCCAAGGTAGTAATCAGATGTACCAGGGTGATAATCAGTTATACCAAGGCGGTAGTCTTATGCCACAGGGTAACACTTGGATGTTACAAATGGTTGCTAGGGTACAGCAGGAGGGGGAGGAAGCGTCAGCCTATATTCTTGATAAGGCTCGGCTGTGTGCTAAGGCAGATTTATGGATGACGGATCAGGAAAGAGCTAGGTGGTGTTTGAAAGGTCTTTTGCCGGAGGTCAAAAAATTGCTGGTGAAATTTTCGTGTACGGATTATGATGATTTGTTGGACTTTGTGGACCCGGTAGTGGAGCCTTCAAAAGAACCAGTCATTCAGTTAGATCGGAGGACGGAAAATTTAAGGGAAGAATTTAAGGATCTAGGGAGTGATAGTAATTGTCAAAATGCAAATTTGTCGGATAACGATTCGAGGGTTATGTGCGGTGAGATACAAGGACCCAGGGGTCAGGAAGGTATTGTCCACCGATCTCCTCAGCGTGATTTTGACAGAAGGGTAGTTTGTTTTTATTGTCGAGAACAGGGTCATTTTAGGAGGGGCTGTGTCAAGCTAGCGTTCGAGGCTCGTCGAAGAGCACCTGTTGTTGTCTCGGGGGAACAGATACCATCTTCTGTGCCGTTAACACCGTTGGAGCACCCTGTCTTGGGGAGTAGTAGAACTGGGGTGCCGACCGTTTGCAATAATGAAAAGGTATTTCCTAAGGTTTTGTGTCCGGTGGTTAAAAGTGGTGACATTTCGATGATGACTAATAGCATTGAAGAAGTAAGTTCTAAGGTTTTGTGTCCTGAGGTTAAGGGTTGTGACGTTTTGGTGACGATTAACGGCAATGACAAGGTAATTTCTAAGGTTTTGTGTCCTGTGGTTAAAAGTAGTGACGTTTCAGTGACGATTAAGAGCAATGACAAGGTAATTTCTAAGGTTTTTAGTTCTAAGATTGAGGATGGATGTTCTATGGTATCTACTACTCACGAGGATATAGGGGATGTTTTGTTGTCTAATAGTAATGAGGAGGGTAGTGGAACCACTCACGTGGATATAGGGGATGCCTTGGGGATGTCATTGCTAGGTGAAGAGAGTAATACTTCGCTGTCTACCGTTCATGAGGAAGTAGGGGATGCTTTGGGGATGTCACTGCTAGGTGAAGAGGGTAGTTCTTCGCTGTCTACCGTCGATGAGTACGTAGGGGATGAAGTGGTGGTTTCGCTTCGTAGTGACGAGGGCAGAAGTGCAACAGTGCCTACGTCTTGTGAGGATAGGAAGGAACCAGATGTGGTTGTTTGCCCTATTGAGGAGTGTGGTAGGACATCCTTGTCCTACGCAGCATTGGTTAAGGGGAGCGCCAAAGGGGTGTCATACCCTAGTATGGGAAGTGGTGGCACTGACGTACCATTATCTCTGCAGTTCAAAAGGAGTGGTAGCAGTGCTGTACAATTCGCTATTGGGTTCAAATGGGGTGGAAATGCCGTCTCATTTGCACTTGGCTTCAAGGGTGGAGGAACCAGGGGTGGTTTCACAGTCCTATGTGTAAATGCATATTTATACCATGGACTTAATTCTTCGTAGTTATACTGTTTGTGATTTCATTTGCGAGGTCTATATTAGCAGATGTGACTATGTTTTTTCTCAGTGTCAATAGTCGACCTTATATTATGCTGAGCTAGTAATTGTCGGTCAAAGCCTTCTGAGTGAGGCACAGGCATGTGAATGAACATCGAGTCTTCTAATTGCTCTGCAATTAATTAATTGTTTGGTTTTGTCGATGCGGCAGAAGTTGCACATTCAAGATCTTATGTAAACAAAGTGGACGTGGGTTCTTACCAGACTCTGGTGACAGTGAGCATGGCTGTATTAACAAGTAACAAGTTATGTTGTTGTTAAGTAATTTATAAATTATATTGTTTATTATATAAATTAGTAATGTTTTATTTCAATTTAATAAAACAATTTTGTTAAATCAATCAGAACTACAATAAATTTAATCTGGTTATATGTTTCAAGAAGTTTTGCATAATTGTTAATTGTAAATTCATTGTTTTGGTCTGTGAATTGAGATTATAAAATATTCTTACTGATTACGAGTTATGCTGGCGAGCCGAGTCACGGCAGTAATGTTCTGTAATGCGTCAGCTGTTTCTTGTTGTAAACGGGCGAGCTGTCATGTGATGGCACGTGGGTTTGTTGTTGTACGCAAATGGCTGTTCGTTTTTATTTATGTTACAGTTGACGCGCCCCGCTCACTCGAATGGATATCGGGTGGAGGAAGGGAAAGCAGTACATGCCTGCGGTTCTGACAGACGACGGAGAAGTGTCCGGCTCGTTTAGTCACAATGTCGGGACCACACTGTCAAATTATTTTGATTTTGAAAATCTAGGAATTTTCCAGGAATTCCAAATATTATTACTTAGGGATATTGGACAGTAAATCTTAAGGTGCCTACTTATTGTTTTCGTTTTGAATTACACACAAACAAATAATTAGCTAATTTATACTTGTGTTTTTTGTTATTTTTTGTGAATAGACTGAGATATAGGGATTTACAGGTTAAAATTATTTGATTCCTAATTCACAGGAATTATAGATTTGATTAGGACGGTTTGACTGTCGTAGAGTCACGTCTTTTATATTAGTACCTGGATGTACATGCCAAAGGCGAGGTTATGAGTTTCGTCCGGAAAACGTGGGATTTTTTTTTTTTTCTCTTTCTTAAAGTAGGATTTTCAGCTTAGGGGTCCTGGTATGTTGGATTCACTGATTCTTTGGAGAGGATGTGGCGCCGAATGAAGTGAATCTTTGCCAAGACAGAAGAGATCTTTCGGCCAAGACAAAGGGAAGAAGGACTTATCTACTAGTTACGTTTGTCAAGTTGATTCTATAAATCTAAATGCATATGGCCAGTTTGTACACCTATGACATCGAATACTTAGTGGATTTCAATGAAGAATAAGCGAAGCTCATACAGGATGGAGGAACGAAAACGAGGGCGTTTTCACCCCCAGAGAGAGGGATGTCATGTCCTGTAGAGTACATGTTGACTTAATACTAATTATCTCGAGGTCCAATACACTTCGGAATCCAATCAGAGAACATACCGACGTGAGTTCATTAAGGGTCAAGACGTCTAGTTACTTTCCGGTGAGGCTCATTTAGACGCAATACAGGAAGGGAATCGACCGACAAAACGCTGAATACTAAAGATTGCACAACTAAATAGTGCAAGTAAATCGGACTTTGATTAAGTGCACTGAACGTAAGAGTGCGGACGTTCGTGGAGAACAGAGGGAGACGAGCGACAACCGTTGACGGAGGAGGTCAGGACAGGGTAACATCAATCGCAACGTGAACCACCAATGTCCTGGAAGAGTTCTTAGTGAGGATTACCGGATGAAGAACCAGAACAAGGATTAACCATAAGAAGAGGTGAAGAGAGAAGACATCGCCCAGGGTCCGACATCAGGGTGTCGGAGGGGGCCAGTCTAAACCACATACCAGGGACTAGAAGCATTCGGTAAGCCATGCAAACCAATTAGTAAGTCATAGAATCAGTAGAGGTATGAACCCACGGTCTGCCAGACGGAACTCATAGGTTCGAACCTAGGCCAGAATAGAAGGGTTACTATGTTTACCTCTAATACAGTGCTGGTCTCTTAAGTGGAATCACGTCTAATTACTGTGTCTACATCCTCCTCATGAACCCACCTACCCACGATCCCTGGTCCGTGCTAGCTATTTAAGCCTAAAGAGTTACGCTACGCCCCCACTTAAACACTCATTTGGCGATCACCACCCTCAGCCAAAGGGCCTAATTAGCTATGCGTGACAATATTTAGTGTCACTAGGGTAATGAAGCGCAGTCCTGGGTGGATTCTAATTTCATTTTGTTTCGTCTGTGTTCGTGACTTCCGTATAGAGCTAAGTTACTGTACAATGCACAGATGGTTGCAGGCTCGCCAGCGTTCTCAGAGCGGGGCGATGCGCCGAGCGAGGACTGGGCAGTGTTGCAATATTTACGCTGACGTAAGGTCTGGTTCCAATGATAAGCCTCGGCAGTAGAAATGCGTACGAGACTAGCTCGACGGGAAGATATTATAAAATATCTTTGAGAACTTGTTGCATAGATTATAATTCGCACAAATATTGTGTGGTGCCGTATAGAGTTAATTGGTTGGATATATAGGCGGGTCATGTCTTGTAGCGATTTGTCTGCCTCAGATAGTTATTAATTAATTGATTTTGATTACATAATATTAGGATACTATTAGGAATATTAGGATTATACAGGAACATATTCTGAGTGAAAATGTTGTTTCCTTTTGTTGTCGTCAGTACTGAAGGGGTGCGGATTGCTATTTGTATTTTTCAATAGTGGTTAACTTTCGGTTCGTATCCCCAGTATGGTAAAACGGCGAGTGATACTATTGTGAGAAACCTCGCGTGGTTCTTATTTTTTGTATTGTGGATGGAAACCATGCAATTTGTCGTGGGAGGGGGGATATTTATTAATCAGGCACTCTTATGGTTGTTTGGCGGTTTGTTTTCCATCGGATAGTAAACAGGATTATTGAGGTTTATGTTTTAAAGGAATGTCGTGGTTCCATTTATGTGTTCGTGCTTTTAGATGCAATCAGCTATGTGTTTTCACATAGTGGTCCTGGGTTCGCATCTCTAGCATGGCAAACACAACATAAGAGGTTGTAGGATTTCAAGGAATTAGGCTATCACCGATTGTTAGTGCGGTTACAATGGGGTATATGCAAGAAGTTCAAAAATGCTAATTAATGGGTGTTTCCTGATGTTCTTTTAATTCTAAACACAAAAAAATTGGTTAGAACGTTTGAAAAAAATGTATTCTATAAGAAAACTGTGTTTGAAAATGCGTATTTTTCAAATGCCGCCGTGGCAACCGATAACGCGCTCTGATTGGTCGTGACGTCACCCGCCATGTAAGAAGCACGTAGAGGCAGTGGACTTGCTTGGTTGACGCGCAACTCCAATACGCAGGCCTACCTGACAGAATGGATTTAAGGAAGGCAGAGGCTAATAATATTAATTAACCAGAAATCTCTGATTCTAATAGGTAAATGAGTAATTAATTAACCATACTTCACTGCCATTCGATGATAACGTACAAACATACCCAAATTAACTTTCCCGCAAAACCTCCGTGCGCGAAACCACCGTAAGAACAGCTATCTAGGCCTAGGATTTTCAAGTATAGGTTTGGCTATTCGACGCCTAGAAGGGCAATATATACAAGAAAATATATTCATGTTATTTATACAGTAAGACACAATGAGTAATTTATCACAATACAATGCCACCACTAATTAATAACGAATATAACCAGGTTCCATACTCAAAGATATAACGTACCAAAAAATACGATTTCCCGTGCATAAACCCCGAGATTGTAGGACTAATAGGCCGGGCATATAGCTCGGCTTAGCCTACAATTAAAAGTTAATTTTGCACGTAATTTATACAGTAAGACGCATGAGTAATTTATCATAATACAATGCCTTCACTAATTAATAACGAATATAACGTACCAAAAAATACAATTTCCCGTGCATAACCCCCTAGATTGTATAGGCCTAATAGGCCGGGCATATAGCTCGGCCTACAATAAAAGTTAATTTTGCACGTAATTTATACAGTGACACATGAGTAATTTATCATAATACAATGCCACCACTAATTAATAACGACTATAACGTACCAAAAAATACGTTTTCCCGTGCATAACCCCCGAGATTGTAGGACTAATAGGCCGGGCGTATAGCTCGGCCTACAATTAAAAGTTAATTTTGCACCTAATTAATACAGTTTAAGACACATGAGTAATTTATCATAATACAATGCCACAAATTAATAACGAATATAACGTACCAAAAAAATACGTTTTCCCGTGCATAACCCCCGAGATTGTACGCCTATAGGCCGGGCATATAGCTCGGCCTACAATTAAAAGTTAATTTTGCACGTAATTTATACAGTAAGACACATGAGTAATTTATCATACCACCACTAATTAATAGGCCTAACGTACGAATATAACGTACCAAAAAAATACGTTTTCCCGTGCATCCCCCGAGATTGTAGGCCTAATAGGCCGGGCATATAGCTCGGCCTACAATAAAAAGTTAATTTTGCACTTTTATAGATTAGAAAATGATTTTAAAAGCTCACGGACATTAATAATTAGCATAATAGTTTTGGCAACCACAACCCATGCTTATTTACCACCGTGAGGTTAGCCGCGATCAGGATTTTCACTTTTATGTAGGATGGCCATTCAACGCCAAGAAGGGTAATGCATACAAGAATACATATTTTTGTAACTTATACAGTAAGATAAATTAGTAACTTATCATAATACAATGCCACCTCTAATTAAAACGAATATAATGTGTAAAAAAAAAAAAAAAAAAACAGTGCGAAACCCCCGAGATTATTGACCTATAGGCCGGGCATATAGCTCGGCCTACAATCTAAAAGTTCGTTTTGGCAGCCACATTCCCTATTATTATCATTCATTTCTATGTTACTATGTCAATTTACGCCTCAAATCTTTGGGAACACTTAAATACAGCTTATTTAGCGTAGCTACACAAGTGCTAGTGCATAAAGGAACAACACAATAGGTTCGTTTTTTTGTCCTGCACTGCCGTCGCTGGTGCAGGGTGTAGAACACCAACACGTTATTCTGTCCCCGTGCAACTTACACTGCGGCGTTATTTTGTCCAGTGTAAACTTACACTTTACCGCGGTGTAACACCAGCTCCAGAGGTGAGTGTGCGGTGTAGTGCAGTGAAAAGATGGCGGCAACTTAAGTTGAACTGTGTTTTAACGTAATGTCAACATTTCTTCTAGGCTTTATACCAGAAATAATATTGTTTTATATTACATACATTACTTATTTCATACAAACGTAAATAGAAATCAAAATTGTACAGAATTATTTAACTGATCAAATGATGCTACACCAAAGCGTTTTTTTGTCTTGCTGCAGTGTTACTACACTATCGACGTTTACGGTCTACACCCTACACCAGCACCACAGAAAAGTGCAGGACAAAAAAACGAACCTAATACTTATAATTCGATATTCATTGCTGATTGCCGCGAAAGCAGGGCCCCTGCGCGTGTTATCCCATGCGTCCGCTGGTAGCCTACATGGCCGGTGACGTCACGAAAATGGCGCGCGACCAGGTGCGTTTCAAAACACTAATTTGACCAAGAAAACTAAAAACAATATTACGGCCAAACTAATGAATATAGAGATCTAATTTTTTTTGGCGTTCTATAGGGTGTTAGTGGCTATCGAAAAAATACACTTACAGAATTTGTGCAAATAGCCTATTGGTATAATTATGATTGCGGGTATTTAATACCTGGTATTTTCTGAGGATACCATAAGGCGTAAGTCCTAAAATGGCCGCTGGTGGGTCGTTGTTTTCTTGGTGTATTTAGTTATATTTAGATGTGGATATTAATTTGGAATTGCTATATGTGGTCTTGCCCGTGATTTTCTCACAACGATTGTCTACGGGTGGTTATGGAGGACCATGGTTTAAGTATAGCAGCTACAATGGCATGTCGTGGTTGGCATGGCATTTTCAAAAAGAGTTGAATTAAAGCCTATTGTGGATGGTTATAAACATTATAATTGGTCGCATGTCCACGGGTATCTAATACCTGGTGTTCTTGAGAATTCTTGAGGAGGTGTTCTTGAGGAGGGACGTAGGTCCTAAGCAATGACCGCCAGGACCTGAAAGGTTTTATTATTATAGTATTTTAATTTGGATTTTGATTCTGGAGAATAATTTTCGTGGTCGCGCCTGCTTATATCTTCAGGTGGTTTATAAACAGTTTACATACGGTTTTTGGTTCCACGTGGGGGCTTGGCGACAGGTAATCATCGTCGGGCAGCCTAGCTACCTCCCGGGCCGGGGGTGTGCTTGATATGAACCGGAGCGGACTCCTTGTATCGGCTCGATGGCTTCCGTGGTCGCAGGCTAAGACGAACCGTGGGATGTCTCGTGTCTTGGATGTAGTAAACACGGTAGGGGCTGATAAACCCTACTGCTGGGGTGTTAGTCAAGGGGGGTAAATCTTGTGGTATTTTTTAGGGTGTCCTGTTGGCTATTTTACGGTTTAAAATAAGATGGGTTTATATATCCCCTTCACTAATAAAGAGTCTTTGGAAGTTAAGTTTTTTTTCGTATTATCTATAATACATTTAGGTTAGTTTATGCTTAGTGAGGGATGGTCACCCCTAGTTTGTTTGTCTATCTTTGATAGTCAAAGTTGGAAGGAATTGGTTTGGTAATATATAAGTTGACAAGGTACTCAGGCTATTAATCCCTTGTTCTGGTCCTGCTTATTTGCACTTTTCATTGGTCGCAGTCGAGTCTAAAATTGTTGGGCGAGAGAAAATAGTTTTAATTAAAATTTTGTTTTCATTGGTGAATATTTTTGGGATTTGAGTAGTGGTATTTGTGTGTAATAAACTGTTTATATAATCTGGTTTATTTTCCTCTGGCACTATACTGCACCGAGGGCGATGTTTCCCTGATGAAAAATTTTGCCCTTTTTTTAGTGTATTTTATTAGAAAGTTGACAAAACAACAAGAACATTTTTTGACTAAAAACCAACAGAATTATTTAACAAAAATGGACAAAAATACACTAGATAGCAAAAGTGACAAGATTAGACAAAAACCCAACAGAAAAAAGCCCCAAAAAGATCACACTAAACTACACAAGTACTTTTCAATGACAGAATAGGGTATTTTCAACAAAATAAGTTTAAAAAAGAATTGACAAATCCACTAGAGCGTATTTTAACAAGAATAACTATTTTAGACTATGCAAGAACCAAAAAGATCAAACTAAACTACACAAGACTTTTCAATGACAAGATGGGTATTTCACACTAGAAAAATTTAAAAACAAAATTGACTAAATCACACTAGAGCGTATTTTAACAAAAATAGACTATTTTTAACTATAAAAAGAACCCAAAAGATCCCCCTTTAAACTTCACAATACGTCAATGACAAAAAGGGTTTTCACACAAAAAGAAATTAACAAAATAACTAAATAAAACCCAGAGCGTTTTTTTAACAAGAATGACTAGTTTAACTATACAAAAACCAAGAAGATCACACTAAACTACACGGAAAATTCAAGCCAAAAATGGGGTTTTTCCCAACTAGAAAAAGTTTAAACAAGAATAGACAAATCACACTAGACTATTTTAAAAAAGAATAGACTAGATTAGCTAAAAAAACCAAGAAATCACACAAACTACACAAGTACTTGTCAATGACAAAAATGGGGTTTTTTTCACACTAAAAAGATTAAAACAAAAATGACTAAATCACAAAAGGGCGTATTTTAACAAGAAAAGACTAGATTAGACTATTACAAGAACCAAGAAGATCACACTAAACTACACAAAAATTGTCAAGAAAAGATGGGGTATTTCAACAAAGAAGTTTTAAAAAAGAAAACTAAATCACACAAGGCGTTTTTTTAACAAGATAGACTAGATTAGACTATGAAAAACCAAAAAGATCCCCAAAAAACTACACAAGTTTTTGTCAAGACAAGAAATGGAGACTTATTTTATTAGTATTCATCATCTGACTTATGAGGATACCCCAAAAATGTAAAAATTTAAGGGTCTTCAATACGTTTAAACCCCATTTTATATCCCCTTTCCTTTGTTATATCGTGATATGTAAACAACGCTTTTACATTAAAAAGTATAATACCATAAATCTGAATACTGAAATCACTAAAATTGCGTATGTGTCGTGGGGGTTAAAGTGTTGTGAATTTATGTGCGGACTCATGAGGTGTGCCCCGTTTCATCACCATCGATCTTTATTTTAAACTGAATTTAGTTTATGAACTACAATTTTAAAATTTAAAATATACCTTTAATAGTGTGTAGAAGTGAGTTAAAATGAAGTCGTACGATTGATTCATCAAACTTTTTCTTTCTTCTTCAGTGAGACTCTTTCGTTTCAGGGATTTTGTACAAAATTCAAAAAAAAACTTATACCCAACTTTGCCTGAGAAGTTTATTTTGAAATTTAAATTCAAAATGCGTTCCTCAAAAAAATTAATTTAAATTATGGGAGATTAATAAAATATTTTAACTTGCCTGTTAGTTAATGTTTAGGTATATTCTGTTACTTGACCCAAAAGACTAAAAAAAGGGGGTTTGTTTCCATTCCTCTTACAACAAATTTTTTCATAAAAAAAATTTACGTACCTGCCTATTTTTGTCATTCTAAAAACCTTACTTTTTCAAATGAAGAATTTTTTTAATATATTTTTTGCAAGGACTTTGCTTTACAGAGATTTCGATCTGCACAGAAACCTCGGCCTAAATAGTAGTAGGCTACGAAATTTAGAATTAAATTTGGGGAACTTTTTTACTTAGGCTTTTCGTCGTGTCAGAGACAGTAATAATTTCGTCTAAAAGCTTCGGGAGGTACCCATAAAAGGTCCTCCAACAACCTCAGTCGAAATTTTCAAAAAAAAATGATTGGCAAACTCCCGCAAATCTAAAACTGTACTAATATTTTTATTACCCTTTTCCTTCACTGATACGTAACCCTCGCACCGAAGATTAAAAAAGTTTTGGGTTTTATGGCACTACAGTCTACAATGTCCATAAGGGTAAAATATTTACAATTGCTTTTGAAACTAGGTACCCAAAAACAATGAAGTCAAAAATCACCCCGCTCCTGCATTAGGGTATGAGCAAAAATTCAAAAAAATAAAAAAAAAAATAACAGCAACACGCGTTGTAATAATAGGAAGTTCTTAAACGCTTTTCCATCGGGTTGATGGATGAGTTTTTTGTTTTGCTATTTCTTGCTATTTACAAAAAAAATCTCTAGGAACCCCTTGTGTTTTTTTGTCAAGTTTCTGTAGTTACTTGTTTTTTTATTAGTCAATTATTATTATCACCTAAAAAAGGCTTATTTAAAAACCTTTATTTCTTATGTCAGCACAACTTTTTCAATTTTTTTCTTTAAAAAGGCACTACTCACTAAATTTTAATGTCCATGAAAAATATAACGTTGGAGCCACACCCGTTTGGTTAGAATCGGCCAAAAATATCACAAAATATCTTTTAAAAAATGGGAGTAAAAAATCGAAATAGTAGGAAAACAATTTCTAAAAGAAATATTTCTAAGATTGACCCTAAATAAAAAATCCTAGTTTCTGATTTCAAACGTCTTTAAATTTTAAATTTAAAAGGGGCATAAACTCAAAAAATTTTTTTTACACAGATTATAGCACATACTAAACAAAACTGACAGAAAAAAAATTATATCTTGTAACTGGTTTTAAACACGAATTTTAAATTTTTTTTGATCCGAATTTCAAAAATTTGGGTTTTTTGGGAAAAATTTTTCTTAATGGGGTTTTAACCTGCTTTTTTTTTTGGTCCACATAGATACTGGCTAGTACCATTGACCAAAATTTCCCCAATTTTTTACTCGGTTTGAAACTGTCCCCAAAATATACCCTCAAAACGCAAAAATATCTTCCAAAATCACCCCCTATTTTTGGTAATCACATATTTTGACCAAACTACTTCCCCAAAATTACAAAAAAAAATATGAGAATTTACAAAAAAAGCGTATGGTACTCAAAATGGCCAAATTTTTTTGGAAATCAAAACCCTACAAGGTCACGGGGCTAAAGATCGTCCCCATGTTATTTCTTAGGGAGTTTTTTTGCCGAGGGGCCCTGCTCGGAAAATGTCATGTTTGAAAATTTTTTTTTTCTGTTTATTGCAAAATTCATTACTAGTTAGCTAAAATCAAAAAAAAAATCCAAAGAAATTTTCGTCGATTGTACCCATAAACGTGTCAATCTAAGTTCAGAGTTTCAAAAGGTCCTTCCAATTTTCAAAATTTGGCTATGCCGTTTGCCGGTAGAGGGAAACAAACAGACAAAAAAAACCCCGCCCTATTTTTTCGGGTAATAAATTAAAGTCATCGCTTCGCTCTCTAAATACCCGTAAAACAGTCCGACACGTCTGGGGTGGAGACCCAAAAATAATTTTTAAAAAAAAAAAAACGATGGGGAGACCAGTTTGTCAGTAATAGATCAAATTTACCTCAATATCGTTGAAAGGTTTTTCGTCGCCCGTCCCCGGCGAAAAGGTTTCATATTCCAATACCTTTTAAATAGGAAAACGCTTAAGTCCCGCCGCGTTGTTGGGTGAGCGTAATTGGTGCATTGACCTGCCATGTGTTATGCAGATTTTCTGTTTTTTTGTGAAAAAAATTTTTCAAGTCGATTTTTTAAAATTAAATTTAAAATTTAAAAAAAAAATTAACTTTAAAATTTTTTTTTTTTTTCTTATCGTAAATTTTAAAAAAAAAAAAAAATCGTAAAAATTTCTTTTTCATAACAAAAAATTATTCGAGTGCGCTCAAATTTTTAAAACGAAAATATAATAATTCATAAAATTAAGGTTTTTAAAAAAATCATTTAAAAGTAGGTAAACATGTAGGTGTTATAAGTGAAAAAATTTTTAAAAAAAAAAAACCCGTAAAAATTTTGATTTTCAGAGAAATAATTTTTTTGATTGTTCTCAAAATTTTACACGAAATCTTTAATTTTATAAAATTAAGGTTCTGTAAAAAAATCATTAAAATCGGGTTAAACATGTAGATGTTTAAGTCCCAAGAAATTTTTTAAAAATCGAAAAAAAAAGAAAATTGCGATTTTTTATTAGAAAAAAATTTTTTGATTGCGCTCAAAAAAGTGGCACAAATACAGAGTTTTGAAAGGCCTCCAGAAATTTCATCTCAAAGGAATTTGGGTTTGCCGAATCGTGCGGACAAACCCAAAAATGCAAAAAAAAAAAAAAAACTTCCGGATTTTTTTTCTCCAGTGTTGAATGGAATCTTGCTTTGCTCGCTACGCTCATCCCCAAAGATACCCATAGTATAGTTTTTACTGCCGCTAGGTTTCAACTTTTAATACTTTCAGCGTTGTTTTTTGCTTCCATCCGCTCAGTGTTTTTCGACTATTCAATTTGGAGGGCAGTTTTTTTTATTTTTTTTTTTTATAAACGCGTTCATGGGAAAAGCATTGGCCACCTCCGGAATTCTACATCAAAAATAAGTTTGGTCGAGAGCGATTTTTTACGAGAAAAAAAATTTCTTGATTTTTCCCAAACCTGGTGTATTTAACTAAGAATTTTGAAGGCCCCCCCTTTAAACGTTTTTTTTTTTAGCTTGGCTTTTAAAAATTTTTTTCATAACGTAAAATTTTTAAAACCCTCATCAGGCACCTTTGCCTTTAGTTTTTTAGCTACGCCTCTGCATCTAACTTACTGTATTTACACAAAATAGCTCAAGGGTTTTTTTATTACCCCTGTTTTTTGGGGGGGGGTTGCCTTTCTAAATTATTACCATTTGGACTATAGTTAGTCAAAACGCCATGAAAAATTAATTATAGCATTTATTTTAAATTGAAGTAACACATTCTTTCACCAGGGAAAATCTGGAAAAACATCTAAAACGTTGAGTGAAAATTTTTATATTTTTCACTCAAAAGGGGCTAATGGTACCGTCTTTTTGTCAGGCGTAAAAATCGAGTTTTGTACCCGGCAGATAAAATTTCGTGCATAAAAAGTAATGTAAAAAAAACATTTCCCCTTTTAAAAAAAAGGGAAACATGGTGTGTTGTTTTTAATTAAAAACCAAAAACCTTTTCTCACATTTAATTTTGCACTTGGGGTGTTGGCTATATCCAAAAATTGTAAACAATGGTTGATTGGCGTTGGAGGTGATGTCCCGGAAAAAAAAACATTTGCGGTGTAAGTCCCTCTTTTTTCAGCGACTTTTTTTTACTTTTTTTTTTTCAAAAAGTTAGAAAAACGCAAAAAATAACCTAGTTAAATCAACAGTTTACTTTTTAATCACCAGCAAACCCAGAAATTTTTAAAACCCTTCTCCCCCTTACTTAACGTTTCAAAAATACGGGTCTCGGCCCCCTTGCGATTGGTTCCCGTCACTAGGGGTTTCGAAATTTGGTCCCCCGCCGGGGGGGCAGAATTCTTTGCGATCGGTGTACCAAAGCGTCGTAAGGAAAAACCGACTTTTTGGGCTATTTCCGAGTAAGCGAAAATTTTTTAGTTGACAGTGACTCTAAAACTAAAACCTCTTTCTTTTTTGTACCCTCGGAAGGGCCCAAATCCACGCGTTCCAAAATATTAATCGTAAACAGTCTTCCTTCAAACTCAAACCGAGGTTAAATTCAAACAAATGCAAAAAAAACTTAAACCAAAAATTTTTCAAAACACATTGGTTTTCGGGTTTTTATGAGGCGTGTTGGGAAAGCAAAATTTTTAATACTTGAAAAAAAGTATTTAAGAGCTATAAATAAAACTTAAAAATTTTTCTGAAGAATTAGTCTTAATAGGTAGGGAATAATAATAATAGTAATAGGACATTTATAATAAAGTTTTCCAATATGTAGGCTATTTTTTTTTGTGTTTTTTTTAAAGTTCCTCTGCTTAAAAAGGGGAAAGCGTTTTATAACAGTTCCCCCTCTCACAAAACAAAACAACAAAAACAACAACCAAAAAAACAACACAACAAAAACAACAACAACAACACAACAACAAAACAAAAAACAATAATAACAACAACACAACAAAAGATAAAATAAGAATAAAAAATAAGAAAAGAATAAGAATAATGAAAAATAAATTTTTAAGCACAAACCCGCTTTAAGGGCATAGTTATTGATTAATAGCAGTTTCCCCCAAAAAATTTGCCCCACTGGGGTCCCAAATGGGGCAACAGCTTTAAAACAATAAAAAATAATTATTATAATAATAATAAAAATTACTCCGGTTTTGACCCGGGTTTTTATAAATACATCCATAAAATAATAATAAAAATAATAATAATAATAATTTAAAATTTTTAAAAATAATAATAATAATAAAAATAATAATAATTAAAAATAATAATAATTTAAAAATTATCAATAAGCAGTTGTAAAAAAGAAATAATAAAAATAATAATAATTGTTCATAGAGTTGTCGTAAAGTTTCCCCCATTGGGGGTCGAACCCCCGAACCTTCCCGGGTTAACGTGCCCTAGCTCTACCAAATTACCACCGGGTGACAGCAGAACAAACTTTTCTAAAATGCTATTTGTTGTGACTGTTGACTTCCTGAATAAATCCAACGAAGACTGCAATGTAGCTGTCAAAACTGAAAAATACCCTGGATAAATCCCAAACAGATCCATCTGCCCCTAAGTTGGGGTATGAATATAAGGTTTTTTTGCATAAAACCCGCTAAATTATTGTTCATGAAATTTTATGTCCTTAGAGCGGGGTTATGCTTACAAACCTTATATTCAAAAAAATAATAAAAATAAAATAATAATATAAAAATAATAATAAAAGTTTAATAAATAATAAAAATAATAATATAAAATAAAAAATAAAAATAATAGCTCCGATAGCTCGTTGGTAGAGCATCGTTCAAAGCCGAAGGTTTTTGGGTTCGAACCCGCGGGGGGAAAATTTTAAAGACAATTGCTACATTCACAATTAAAGTTCTCAAGGGACTTATCTTAAAATCTTTTGCTATTTTTATTATTGGGGTGGTTTTGGGGGGGGGGGGGGGGGTTTAAGTTGCATGTGGTTGTGATGGGTCTTGTTTTATTTTTTTTTTGGGGATAAAATAATATGTTAGATATATACCGGGAAAAATAATAAAAAACACACTATGTAAGTGTAAACACCGCTCGTCGAAATGACCTTTTTTCAACCTTTTTTAATAATAAAAATAATATAATAATAAATAATAATAATAATTCTAATATAATAATTAACGAGTACGCAGGAAAAATTATCTACAACGCTACTCGATCGGTCCTGGGGCGTGATTAATTCTGTATGTTAAATGTTAAATGTATGTTAAATGTCTGTCTGTCCAGTCCCATACGGCCGAACGGCCAATTAGACTGAGCTGAAATTTTAAACAGACATCTGTGACCAGGTAACTGAGAACTGCTAACAAAATGAGCACAATCTGTTGCCATTTAAACCTGCAAGAAATAAAAAACTGAAAAATACGTTGAAAGGCATAGGAATTATTTTAACGACAATGGTTTCATTTTGAAATAATATTTTTTGTTTGTTATTTACCTGGCTGTGAAATGCCGTGTAATCGAATGTAGGACGTCAAGGTACCCCAAATTCCGCTCGTAGATGAGTAAACCTTGCAATATTTTCACGTATTTCGTACTGGCTATGTTTTCCATAGATTTTGATTTCCATAGATTCCACAGATGATGGACTACACTGCGTTATATGCATTTCAAAACATGTTAAATAATTTTAAAAATACAATTCAGAAATTACAAAATCTTTCCCGACCATTGAACCCACGTCTCCCACATTTCGGCTATAAGGGCGCTTTAGCCAACTCGACTAGGGAAACGCCAAAGTCGTTGTTAGACGAGTGAGAGAGTCATGTGTTGAGTACACGGGAACATTTGCATGTAAGTTTGATTATAATATTCGTATAAATAATAGGGTATTTAAGTTTAGGTCATAGTTTAGGCCATAATGCTCCACTGTAGCCTATGATAGGCTAGGGAGGCCTAAGGTAGGGGGAAGAAAAGGAATGTAAAAAGTCGTTGTTAGACAAGTGAGAGAGTCATGTGTTGAGTACGCGGGAACATTTGCATAAAAGTTTGATATAATATTCGTATAAATAATAGGGTATTTAAGTTTAGGTCATAGTTTAGGCCATAATGCTCCACTGTAGCCTATGATAGGCTAGGGAGGCCTGAGGTAGGGGGAAGAAAAGGAATGTTACCGGGTACTCAATACATGGCTCACTCACTCGTCTAACAACGACTTTGGCGTTTCCCTAGTAATAATAATAATTCATAATAAAAACGCACTTGGACGCATTTTTGTACTTTTACATGATAGTATTATGATACCGGCCAACATGATAAGATAATTTATTGGGTGGTGTTACATGTTGTACAGTGTATAGGCCTACATATTATACATTAGTGTTTGACAATAATCAATATATTGGATTTCCCATTTTTTGGCCAGTAGTAATTTTTGGCCCTATAGTCTAAACCTTATAATTAATTTTATCTGGCAACTATCGGGATGAGAGGAAGAGGAATTATTTTAATTTTGTGTTGTCACCTCCTCCCCTTCTTCTCCCCCACCCATTACTGAACTTAGATTCGTCCCCGCCTATAAGCTAGAACCATTTTAATTATAAATTTTAATTCATTACGTGAAAACATGCCCCTGGTAAACCCTTTTCGGGTTTCTAGGTATTTTGGAGTCACGCAGTTGTGAAGGAATTGACCAATTCCTTGTATTCGCGTTTTTACGAAGAAAAATCTTAAGCTTACTGCTTGAGCTACAACTGTCAGTTAATTTTATAATAATGTGAATTTACAATTTCCTGATACAAGGATTGGGATTTGTGTCTTAAAATGCGGACTGAAATAATATAGATTAAAAAAAAAAACCAGCCATTAGAATTTTTCAAATATTTTGCCAAAACCCTCATGTTCAACAGAACAAAAGAAAAGATTTGCCGAGTCGAAAAAATTTAACGCTCGGCTAGAGAGGCCCCAATGGTTTACAAAATTTATGTGGTTTCTTTAAAAATCGCTTTGTGTGTTTAGTTATTCTTGTTAATCTTCTTCTAGTTGAACACCCTATTTTTGTCAGGCCCCCCTTCCCAAAATTATAAGCAGTCAAGATGTACCATAACGTTCAAAAGGTTGTTACGCGCTGAAACATAGCCCCAGATGAAAGCTAAGTTTTGGAGGGGTATTAAAAACATTCCTAAAAGTAGTCAAAAAATCACCCCAAAACATTCCCAAAACACGCTAAAACATAGTGTAAACATAGTCACGCCTTTCGCTAAAACATATCAAATAATAGTGAAAGTAATCCCCCCCCAAAAAACATTACAAAACACCCGCTAAAAAAAAGTGAAACATAGTCCACAATTCGCTAAAACATAGTCAAATAATAGTTGAAAGAATTACCCAAAACATTGCCAAAATCATCGCTAAAACATTGCATTTTCAGTTCGCACATTGCAAAAACATAGTGAAATAATGTTAAAAAACCCATCATTGAAAACCGGGGAAAAACCATCGTGGAAACATAGTCATAAAACCCAATATAAAAACATCATCAAAAGGTATTTTGAGGTAGTATATCCATCTCCAGAAAATTTTAGTGTAATCATAGCAGGACGTGTTAAAACATTTTAAAAGGAGGGATTATTATTAAAAATAATCAGTTTTGGAACTATCAAAAGTTTCTAAAACTATAACGGGGTTTAATTCAACTTTTTATAATAATATATGGTGTTAAAAATTTTAAATTTTAAATTTTATTTTTATTTTTTTTTTTTTTTAAAGAAATTTCACATTCGAATTCTAGAATTATATAAGAAGTCATTTGATATTTTAGTACCAAGTGGAACGTTTGTTGAGGTTTTGCTTTTTGCTTTTCCTGACTTCTTCGAGAAAAAAACCTGTGCTTGTATTCCTACGATATTGGCCCAATAGTAAGATTTTTTACTGTTCACAAAAGTGCTAAATCATTTTTTTTATGCTCAAAAACCCCCCTAGGCCTAGGGGGTGGCTTTACACAGCCTAAAGGGGGCCCCGGCCCAAAAAAGCTAGGCCGGGCCCTGGGGCCTAGGCTTGATGGTTAGGCCTATCAGAATTGCGGGAAAGGGTTTTTGTAAAAGTTGTATACCCCAAATTTAAAAGTTTACAGATGAGGCCCACCCTGCATGGGCCTGGGCCCTCCCCTTTTTATTGGTTGGGGGGGGGGGGGGAGCGTAGATTTGGGCCCCAGCCTGGGCCTAGTGGGCCCTAGGGACCCAGCCTAGGGGATACACAAAAGTTTTATGTGAAACTATAAATGTGTTTGCACTGTATTGGGCAAAATTTATTTGGGAAAAAAATATAGCTGAGTAGAAATTCAAAAGCCTAGGCCTATAAGTACATAAAGGGGCATGTTGGACTTGGACATAACCAAAAACTAAAATTTGGGGCCAGCCAGCAGTGAAATTCTAAAAGTTTTTTACCTATGGAGAATAAAATCGCTACCGGGCCGGCACTTTAGCATCAATTTTGCGTATCGCCCCGAGTCTGTCAAATATAACGGGGTTGTTACGGTGCGATTAATAAGGGTAACGAGAAGGAAATGGTGACACTACCAAAACCCCGCTTTTGAACGTCAATTCGAATTTTATTATAGGGTACCACAATAAAAAGTATTTTGATATATGTCAGGCCTATGTGCTTTTTTTTTTTTAAAAAAAAACATTTTCAGAAGTCTTTAAAAGTGTAAAACATGCACTTATTCCCCTTCAAAACTTTTACGATTTTCCTCAAACCCTGCCCCCAACCCAACTGCCAAATAACCCAGTCTGTGGTGGAATGTCAAAACCATCTCTTAAGCGCCACCCCTACTGTGGGCCCCGTTTATTATGGTTAAATATGTTTGGATTTTCCTTTGAATTTGTTTATGAGATTTTTTTTTAAAAAAAAACAATATAAAATGTAGTAGCTAGCCTTGTGGAAAATGTAAACTATATGGGTTTAAAAAAAAGTAGAAAAATGCAATTGGCCTAGCGAATTTAGGGTTATGCAAAGATTGGTAGGTCTAAGGAAAAAGTGGGTTTAAAGTTAGGGTTATTTTGTCCGTTTCTCCCCCAATATAAATAGAATAAACGTACAAAAGTTTTTTAATCAATTGTAGGACTAGGCCCACTGGGAAATGCCTAAACTTGAAAAGGAAAAAAAATTTGACCTAAAACCTCAAGCTACAATGGAAAAAAATAGGCCCTAGTTATTCAAATTTAACATTTTTTGGGGATCAAAATGTTTGTTATGACACTGTTTTTGTTTTTGTCGAGTTTTTTTGGCCACAAGCATACCGGGAGTAGTTTTTTTTCCCGAGATTTCCGGACCAATCCGAGCCAATCCCTTGCCGGCCTTGACCAATCACATAGCCGTATCGATTTTTTCACAAAGAAATATTTTGGGAAAAGTTGTATTTTTTTTTAACGTCGTGATATCGCAATGTTTCGAAAATCGATAACCAAACGAATTGCAGTTGCCACTTTCACTGGAAATTAAAACCCCTGCACTGTGGTTATCGCTCACTCGTCGATTCGTCGGGGCCCACAGGGGAGGTTAGTCGCTTTGGGTTTACTGTCCCCCACTGAAAATCAGTTTACAAAGAGTGGGGAGACTCAAAAACAATTTATTTTTTTTATTTATTTTTCGGACTTTTTGGGAGAAACAGAATAAGGGGGGGCCAGGCCTCACTTAGCTGTCATGCTGTAAGGGTAGCCTGAAGAAATGTTTCTTTTCAGATGCCGACCCGTAGCGTTTCCCGTTCTTTGAGTAGATATCTTCCGTAGTCAACCCCCAAGTCCCCCAAATTGGGGTCGAGTTTAAACGAAGACTTAGGCCCAGGCCTATTTTTCCGTGCAAAGTGAAATTTATGCATTCAGAATTTTACTTTTACCTTTTTTAAATTTTTGGGCCCATTGTTTAAAAAGGGTCAAAAAATTTAATGTTATTTTTAAAAAAATGCATTTTAATTATCACTTAGCCCTTTCATTTCTTAATTTTACTGGCTACCCCCCAATTTCATATATTATTTCCCCTACCATATCTTTAAACTGGCATTTAGTGGGCTGTACCCAAGCAGATACTTGTGATGAAAAATGAAAAAAAAATCTTTTTTTGATATAGCCAAAAATTGCATTGGTTGTGTTGTTTTAAAAATTCAAAAAATTTTTTTTTTCCACAAATAACTCCCCTAGCTTAGGGCGACTATGTTTTCAATAGGTAATATACCTTTTTTACGACTATTTGGAGTAGTCGTAAAAGGTAGAGGAACACGTAAAAGTCGCCCTAAGTCGTCGACTATGTTTTAAATAGGGAAGATACCTTTTGACGACTATTTGGATATTTTATGAAAGAGCAGAAAATCGTAAAATATGCCATTAGTCTTCTGAAAATATTTAAATATAGACTCACATATCTAGTTTTTGTATTGGGACTGGTATTTGTAAATCAAACGATGTATTGGATATGTTTTAAAAAAGGAGCTAAAACATAGTTTTTTGATAGGTTTCCCACGACTAAAATTTTTGTAAGGGAATTAGTGCTTGTGTTTTGGTGTGATCTTCTTGGTTCTTTTCCTTTTGGGTTGCTCTAATTTTTTTACTCGCTCATTTAGTGTATTTTTTGTCCCTTTTGTATGGAGGAATTTCCTGAGTGCCCCCCCACCTACCAGTATGTCCCCATGGGGACCCATGCCGTGGTCTAGACTCTAGAGGCTCGCACTCGCATCAGTTGCAAAGTTGCATTCGCGAGGGAAGCAGCCGGACAGGTTGTGTGAGCCCCCCGCAAACTTCCAAAATTTGTTAAATTATAACCCAGTTCCCTTGATTGTTGCTCTCATTGCCTGTTTCAGGTTTATTACCAACAAGCAGGAACATTGTGCGGGATTGTTGAAAAATAAGCCCCTTGTTTGTTTCAGATTGAATGAAAACACACCGTGAGGAGAGCAACCACTGTTATTCTGATTAACACAACTGTTTCAGATTCAATCTAGAAGCTTTGGTGAGCGAGAGAGCAAACATTGTCAACTGATTATTAATTATTTTTTCAGATTGAATTCAAACCTGCCTTGAGGAGAGCAACCACTGTTATCTGATTGAGATTAATCTAAAACAAAACAGTTTCAGATTCAATCTAGAAGCTTGCGTGAGCGAGAGAGCAACATGTCACTGATTATTAATTATTTTATCAGCTTGCAATTAAAACTGCCTTGAGGAGAGCAAACAACACCACGTTATCCGATAGAGGACTAACCTTAAACAAAACAGTTCAGATTTCATTCTAGAAGCCTTGATGAGTGAGAGTGTAGCATGCCATCCGACTTATTATATGATTGTTTTAGATTGAATGCAAACAAGCAATTGAAGAGAAGCCAAACACTGTTATCGATGTTTGACTAATTCTTAAACAAAACACTTTCGGATTCATTCTAGAAGCCTGGTGAGTGAAATAGCGAACTTTGCAAAACTGTACCTGTAATAAAATATAATGTTTATTCAGATTGAATGAAAACAAGCCAGAAACCATTGTATTTGTAACCCGTTGTATAATCTAAAAGAAGATTGCATGGAGCCTTGTGAGAGACTGAACATTGCCCACTGATTAGTTATATAAATGGTTTATTCAGTTCAATGAAGAACCATTGTTACCCGTTAATATACAATACCATTGTTTATTCAGATTGAATGCAACGAGCCCTTAGGAGAAAATATTATTACCTTAGTCATTGTAACCACTCTGAATAAAACAAATTGTTCAAATTTTCCTTGGAGCAAGAGTGAAAGATTATGACTCACTGAAATTAATAAACACTACCATGGTATTTCAGATTTAATGCCAACAAGACCAATGTTCGATTGCAACTAAACTGTATTATAATAGTTAATTAACACTAACGTCGGACTTTCAACAGAATATGCAGGCGTGGAATGATCTTCTTATTCTTATCTAACTACAATTGTTAAGTTGGTATTTACTACTAGTTGGTACGACACAGTATTTATCTTGTATTGTGTTGGCAACACTGTATACGTGTCGGCGTCCCTTCCGTTGTGAATTAAACATGTTGATGCCAACTGTAGTTGCTTTATCTTTTAAAAACACGCGCAAAACTGAATAATCCAATGAGGTTATGGGGAACCAGGACGTGTTTTAAAGTGAAGTAAAAAATTACAGAAGTCGGCCTAGCTAGTTTGTAAGTGGCCTAGGGCTAGACCTAGTCTCGACCGACGGGTAAGTCAGAATGCTTTCTTCATTCATCAGGTTGGCTGTGAGTGATAGTAGGCCTACATCACGATGGCAGACAAAATTCCTGCATTTGAAAGACTGAATGGTCGTTCGAATTTTGCTACTTGGAAATTTGCAATGGAAATGTAACTACGTCACGCGAAAAGTTGTTGGACTGCTGTCAAGCCTAAAAGAAAGATGACTGGCTACGTTCGAAGCTGTAGAAGAGGATACAGATGAAGGGCCAAGAACAAGAGTAACCTGAGCCTACATTCCATCTTGCTATGTACATGTAAGAAGTTGTACAACAAGCAAAGAATACGTGGAGAGCCTTGTGAAAGCTTCGAGGATATGGTATAATGAGAAGGTAGGACTATTAAGAGGTTATTCAGCATGAAAGCAGATCATTTCAGTCAAGGAGGAAATGTAAACAAGGTTATGTCTCTCCGTTGTGCCAAAAACTTGGGACAGACATAGGGTATCCTATGGATGATCGAATCCTTGCTGTAATTCTGTTGAGTGAGGTTTGCGATTAGGTTATGACCCGCTAGTTATGACTTTGGAGGTTAGTTCTGAAAAACTTACAGTGGATCAAGTAAAAACAAATTGCTTCATGAGGAATCCAGAAAGAGTTAGTGATGAAAGGGGACAGCGGCTTTGTACACTTCAAAGGGTGGCACTATAAAAAGAAACCTGCGACAGAAGGAAATTTCTGTTCAGAGTTTTAGAGTCACTAACGCTTTTGTCAACGTCATCGGAATGTTCCAAGAAAACTGACAAAGAATCTAAAGAGGCCATGGAAACAAGGTTGGTGGATTCTCAACGTAAGAAGCAAGAAGGCAGCTCCAGAGAAGAAAGGTCTAACGGCATGGAAGTATGTTTTCAGCACTCATCGGTAAAAGTAGAATTCCGAGCATGGATTCTTGATCGGGCGACAGACTACGATGACGGCCTCACGCAGATTGGATGCAGAACGTTCGTGGTGTTCTCCAGCAGAGTTACCGTGGCAAACGGTGGTACTACTCAAAAGTGGTGATATCGGTGAAGTGAGATTAAAATGGCAATGTGTCGGAACACAAAAATTAACTAAGTTGTGCATGTTTCCAAACCGCTGCGAATTTAGTTTCTGTTAGCAGTGTGAATCTTAATGGGTTGATGGGTATTTGGATCTGATGGGGCTCTATTTTACGTGAAAACTGATTTGTGAAAGATTTTTTTTGAGTATTGGCCACTGCCACACAAAAGAGAAGGGCGTATCACCTAGAGTAGAGTCATATTTGGTTCCTAAGGAGTTCTGTCAGTCGGTGATTCCGAGTCCTAAGGTAGGCCTAAGAACAGGAACAACATAATGCATACAGTTAGTCATCAGGCTCATTTCACAATGAACACACAGGAAACTATGGCATAGGAGACAATGGGACATCTAACCAAGTTAGCATGTGATCTACTTGAAAGAAGGTATGGCTGAGGGTTAATTTTACTGGAAGTAAGGCACTAAAACCCTGTGAAGACAGGTGTGATGGCAAAACAGCATAGAGTTCCCAATAAAGCAAGGGTAAAAGAGCGGACAAAAATTCTAGAATTAGTCCACTCTGATTTATGTGGGCAAGTGTGCATCACTGTCTGGTGCAAAGTACTTTATGACTCTGTTGATGACTTGTAGTAGAAAGACGTTTTTTATTTTCTTGCTGCAAGAG
The DNA here is from genome assembly GCA_024449915.1 of Sweltsa coloradensis. NCBI lineage: Eukaryota > Metazoa > Arthropoda > Insecta > Plecoptera > Chloroperlidae > Sweltsa > Sweltsa coloradensis. The sequence continues at coordinate 54,115 of JAMZAV010003061.1, forward strand.
TGATGTTTATACAGTAGTTTAAACAATGGAAAGTCTGGTAGAGAATAAACGAGTGAGAAATGAAGTCTCTGCGAAGTGACAATCGGCAACGAGTACACAACAAAGATATGCACCAGTTGCTGATTGCGTGGAATCGTGCACCAAACCAGCATTCCAAGTCACCGGAAACCAACATGGAGTGCGGAACGAGCGAACCGCATATAGTGGAAAGCTCGAGCTCTGCTCAGTGATGCTGACGGAGGAGGTGTTACTGGGCAGAAGCCGGTGAGTGTTATTGTTATCTAAAGAATCGGTCACCAACCAGAGCAGTAGAGGGGAAAATACAGGAGAGCGTATAGGATGGGAGATAAAGTGGACCTTAGACACATGCGAGTATGTGGCTGTGCTGCTACATGCACATTCCTAAGGAGCTGAGGGACAAAAGATACGAAAAGCAAGAAATTGATCTGGAGCAGCGATTACTGCCACCGAATCTCCAAGGGCTATCGTCTTATAGACCACAAGAATCCCAGAGAATTGAAAAAGCACGTGACGTAATTTTTCATGAGTATTTTTCCTACTAAAAAGGACATCATTCGGAGGATGTTGCTACTACTGAAAACCTGACAACAAGTGTGGGAACTAACGATGTTGTCCCCCCGGAAACAGAAGTGAATGACCACGAATCAGATGGGACAGCCAGAGCTACAAGGACGGAGATTCAGAAGATGTATTGCTATGGAGAGAATCCAGAGCAGCCCGCTGCTATGAGCAGAAGAAGATATCCAGTCCAGAACTAAGCGTCCAAGGAATTTCCAGAATTCATACTCTACCAGGCTACACGCGAGGAGGGCGAGCCTGAAACTGTACGAGAGGCTGGCTTGCAGATGACGAGAGAAGTGAGCATGCCATGGAGAATGAAAATAGATTCTTTAGTGAGAAATAAAACATGGGAACTTGTAGATTACCTGAAATCAGAAAGCAGTTGATTGTAAATGGATTTTTAATTAAGAAGGACTCTAGTGGGATTTCAACATAACAAGACGCTTAGTCGCAAGGGGTTTTCTCAAAGGTATGGCATAAATTACAGGGATACTTTCTCTCCTGTTGTTAGGTACGGCTCAAATCAGAATGTACTTGCTTTGTCAGTTGAAAAATCTATTAATAGGTCACCTTGATATAACAACAGCCTTTTTAAATAGTGATTTGAAAGAAGTTGTACATGAAACAGCCGGAAGGACTGGAAGCGGTGAAAGGTAAAGTCTGTTCTTTTTGAAGGAAAGCTTGTATGGTCTTAAAGCAAGAGAGTATAGCTTGTATTGACAAAATTAATTTAGTACTGCTGAACAGGTTTAAAAAGATCTGATTTTGAACCATGTATATATTTTAATTTCGAAAAAAAATTTTTTTTTTTTTTTTATTTTTTTTTTTTTTTTTTTTTTTTTTTTTTTCTTTTTTTTTTTTTTTTTTTTTGATAATTTTTTTTCTGTGTATTTTCATTAATCGCCTGACGTAGATGATTTTTGTCTTAGCAATGATGAAAAATACAAATCGGAAGTAACAATGAAACTATGAGTAAGGTCAAATGAAAAGATCCTTGGAGAGGCACAAAATGTGTGCTGGGTATGATGATCAGAAGGCAAAATGGGGAATTATGTTTAAGACAAAAAATTTATATTGCAAAAAAAAACTCTTGAAAGATTTTAATGACTAATTGTAAAACCTTTGAACACTCCAATGGAGGTATGGTTTAAAATTGTCCAGGGATGAATACCCGAGATCCTTCATTGCCTTTATCAGGAAACTGATAGGTTCATTAATGGTCTGCAGTAAGCAGCAGCCAGAATTGCCCACACCAGTAAGTGTGCTCAGCCAAGTCAATAATTGCTATGATGAATCTCCTTGGGTATGTGCTAAACGGGTCTAAGATATTTACAAAAAACAAAGGATTTTGTGTCTTATATACAAGAAAACAGGTGTTAAACTTGAAGGATTTGCTGATGGCAGATTGGGGAAAATTGTTCTTTGGATAGAAAATCTTTTACTGGATTTGGTTTTGTACTTGGAGGATGGGTAAATCTCTTGGGAAAGCAGAAAGCAAAAAACCATGCTCTCTCAAGCACAGAATCAGAATATATGGCTTTAACTCAATGTGCAAAAAAGAAGCAAATTTTTCTTAAAACTTTGTTGAATGAGTTGAATTTTGCAAATAAACAGAATGCTATAACTTGGTATAATGATAATCATCTCTGCACATAAACTGGCGGGGCGAAAATCAATGTATATAACAGGTCAAAACATAGTTGATATAAGACATCATTTATTAGGAGTGCGTTACAATAAGATTATTGATCTAAAAGATTTGTCAACAGAAAATAGTTTGCAGATGTACTCACTAAGAGTTTGGCATGGTCCAAACATGTAAAGTGTGTAAAAGGGTTTAGGTATGATGTACAAAATAATCACAAAATGGTTAATTTTTCTTAACTTTATTGACCAACTGATTCAATGTATCTAGATTAAGGGCGAGTGCTGGAATGATCTCTTATTCTTATCTAACTACAATTGTTAAGTGGTATACTACTCGTTGGTACGACAAAGTATTTATCTGTATGTGTTGGCAAACGTAATACTGTCGGCGCCTCCGTTGGAAAAACAATGGTTGATGCAAACGTAAGTGCTTTATTTTTAAAACAGCGCAAAACTGAATAAATCCAATACAGGCCAGCCCTCGGTGAGAGATAAAACTATTGTTACCCCAACTGTCACTTAACCATATTAAGTTTGTTTCCCAGATTTAAATGCAAAATTTGGAGAGAGAGAGAGAGAGAGAAGGCCATGTTTACCGATTTCTCAAAAACTTAACAAATGATGTTTCAGCTGAAATTGAAAGAACAGGATTGCCGGAGCAATAATAATTTACCATTGTTACCTTATGGTTACAGCTATCATTTGTTTAATGCAAAAGCAATTCGATATAGGCCTACCAGTATTTTTTGGCCTGTGTCTATTCTCCATCTAGATTAGTGTATATTTATAGTCAAGTCAGGTTAGTAAGATTTGTTGTATCTAGTCTTGTCTATTCTCATCTAGATGAGTGTATTCTAGTCAAGCCAAGCTCTAGTACGGATTAGTTTGTATTTAGTCTTGTAATTTTCAATAAGCTTAGTGTATACTAGTCAAGCCAGCTTTAGCAGGTTTTTTTATATCAGTCTTGTTATTCTATCTAGATTAGGGATTCTAGTCAAGCCAGTTTAGAAAGGGATTAGTTTATTTATTTTGTCTTTTCATCTAGATTAGTGTATACTAGCAACCCATTTTTAGTCAGGTTTGTTATTAGCTTGTCTATTTCATCTGGATAGTGTTTTCAGTCAAGCCAGGTTTAGAAGGGATTCATTGTGTCAGTCTTGTTTTTTTTCCCCTTAGATTAGGTCTTTAGTAAGTCGGGTTTTAGTAAGGATTTGTTGTACTAGTCTTTCTATTCTCTTAGAAGGGCTTGTTCTTGTCTTTTTAAACATGGGTCAAAATAGAGTCTGATCTTGTTGTTTTGTTACTGACATCGGCCCAATTTAGTCTAATTTAAAAAGTAAAGTTGACAAAATTTTTTCATATTTTTTGGCTTCGTCCACACGAGAAAGGTAATTGGTCAACAATTCGGTGTCTATGTGATTCCCTGCTAAATTGCTGTGCAATTTTTTTTGTGGTTTTTAAATTTTTCCTGATTGTGTCGATTTTATTTTTCGGAATTGGAGGTTTTAGTTTTTAAATTTTCTAAATTTATGAATTATCGAGTTTTAATTGGTATTTTCAATTTTGGTTTTTTCAATCGGAACCAGGGGATTTCATCTTTTGTGTTTACAATAACAATGGAGGTAAAAGCTCGTGCGTGGTAGAACCTGGGATGGGAAAAGGGAACAGTGGTTCAGTTTACCTAAGCCTGGCTGACCGACAGAGTGACTACATTTTGTATGAAAATTTATTTTTGTTTCGTTTACATTTTTTGTGACTCAGAAGTCTTGTACGTGGTAAATGAAATGCAATTTAGTAAAACAAATTTTGTGTAAAAATTCAAAAAATTTTTTTTTGGAATTTATTTGTGTTTAATTTTTATAGTTTAATGTTTTTTTGCATTTCTCTTTATCTTTAAAAGGGGGAAACAAAACAAAGAAAATTTTTCTTACTGTCGGCAGCATTCTATTTTGATTTAATGATTAAATTAAAAAGATTTCACTAATTTTTAAATTTAAAGATTTACTTTCTGCTTACCCCGGGTTTTTTAAATTTTGTTATAATTTATTTTTTTGTTTTCTTATTTCACTTGTAAAGATTGTCAGGGAAAAGTTTTTAAATTTGTAAAATGTGCTTAGCTGAAATTTTTCTTCATGGTTTACTTTTGCTGCCGTCAAGGTCAGTCCCAATGTAATGTTGGGGTCGGGAAAAACTGTCACGTCCCGTTTCGCTTTTTATTTTTTTATGTTGCAGTGGTCACGGGGTTGAGAGGGGGATTGTACCTCCCAAGCTGAAAATACCAGTTAACTGATGGGGGGAACCTTTGTCTGTGAGGCTTCCGGACACAAAACGTCGAGAGCGTTTGTTTTTTTCCTTTTTCATAGTCTAGGGGTTTTACAGGACCCTCGTTATTTTTTTTTTTTTTAAATATTATTATATAGAGGGAAGTTATGACAGTAAGATTTAATGCGACAATTTTTTTATTTTTGGTTTTTACACATAGACACATACCCTGCGTGTTTATTTGTGTTTGGGTTTTTTCTTTATGGTTTGTGAAGAAAATGGGATCTAGGGGGAGGCCTACTAAAAATGGTTTAATTTAGAGCTTTCCTGGGAAAGTCTAACTGTGTCGAGTACTTTTTTTAAGTAGATCCTGATGTATTTGAACAGGTAAATTTGGCATTTCTCCCTTTTGGGGGAAAATGGGCGTTTTTTTTTTTCTTGGGAGGGGGGAGTTAGTTTTTTTGCAATCTTGGGGGTAGGTTTTCAGGTGGGGCTCGAGGGGGGGTTTCTGAGACGGATCAGGAGAGGAATCATTGAGAGGCCCCCGGAAGAGGACATCATTGCCAAGGACTCTTCAGCCCTGTTTACCCGGGGGGACAAAGTACTTTGCACTCAGGAGGGGACAAAAGAAATGTACCTAGGAAATGGCTTTCCCCGCCCTCAGTGGAGAACGAGTACTCTGGATTAAGGGCACCCCACCCCCCAAACCCCCGGAGAGGGGAGAGGAAAGTTTAAAGGTCAAAAGGGGGTCTTTAAGTACCAGCAGCCCAGGCACGAGGTCGTGCCTACAGTAGGGGGGGATGTATGTATTAGGGTTTGGACCCCAACAATGTGTTACTCAACCGGGAAAGTCACAATCAGATGACGTCAATTTCTCGATCGTACCGGATACTACCCCGGTCAATGGTGAGAATCATTTAGAGGAAATGGCTAGTACTGTATCAGCGTTACCGGGGTATTTTTTAATAAACACGGCATGATTGAACCAGGGAAGAACTACGTTCAGGTCGTCAGGGGTTTCACCATGTAATTTAAACAAATGGTGTTGGATTTTGGAAACTATTTTCTCGTAGACACGGGCCTCAATAGACCCGGGGGGGGGAATGAGGGGCTAGAGAACGTTCGCTGATTGGCCCAGAGCGAACCCCGTGGGGGTTTTGAAAGGGAATACGGGGGACCCCCATGGACAGCGAACGAGGAACGGACGGAGAGTCGGAATAGTGCAATAACGAGGTAAGGCGTCCCCAAAGTGTGCGTGCTCAAGCGAGTCGTGAGGTCGAAGAAAACCCCCAAAGGAATAGCCAAACCCCCGAGGCGAACAGAGAACAAGAGGTGAAACCCGGGGTCTACCAGGAACCACCATCTTTTCCCGGGTCAGGATGCCCACAGTCCACCATTCCACTCAGAGTCCAGGGGAACTTTCTGTAAATCCTTGTCACTAAATAACGCAGGCTTGTAGCATGGGGATAACTGAACCACGTTCCCCTAGAGACTAATGCACGGGCTCTACCTAACTAGGACAGCAGTAGGGTTGTTTTCTAATCTTAAAATACAAACGTTCTCTTAAGTTGAAACCATGACTTGTCAATGTGTATAACACCCAATCCCATAGCACCCACCTACTCCCCACTAAAGATCGGTCTCGGTTTTGTGAGAAGCCACTTAGGCCTAAAGAGTACTGCTGCGCCCCCGCTTAAAACGCTCATTTGGCGAACACCACCCATAGCCAAAGGCCTAACTGGCTAACCATGACAATATTTAGCATTAAATTTTTTCCAAATTTAGCATTTTGCAGCATTAATTTTCTTATTTCCACCAAAACCCCAAATGTGGGGAGTTTCTTGTATTTTTAATGGGGAATGAATTCAAATATGCTTTATAGGAACATTTCAATTCAATGTTGTCACTTTAAACGTTAGAATACAATGCCAAACCAATTCTCAATTGGTATAGGTAAACCTTATTTTAAGTAAATTAGCATTTGTAGTTTTTTTAAAGAATTTATACTCACTGATTAGCATCAATAACCTAAAACGCTAAATTTTCATGCCTCTAGTGATAGTCCAAAAACAGATGCAATGCCAGAATCTCTTTGCAAGATGACAGCATACTAAGTAAGCCTTTTGCCTTCGACAAACACATGGGCTGGTCAACAATGGTCAAGCAACTGGAAACGTGATTGAACTCACTCAGTTCATGCAGGGGACACACGACAGCAATTTAAATGATTCTCACCAATAGACTGTCACATTTCAACCAAATCACCAAATCATCTAGTTAGCAAGTTCTTAATACATTCACCGGACAAAAACAGTATTTCACATGCTCATATGGTACTGGGACAATGAAAGACTACAATCTCGTGCTATAAACATTAATGTTTTTGGATTATTGTTTTTGAACTGTTATTAAAACCCAAAACTGAGTTAAGTATGTCTTAAAATAAAAAATTCGCTGTAAATTTTACCAAGTTCAGATAGCGTGTGTCCATCCGAGTGACTTGGGTTTCGTTATTATTACCATCCCAAAAAAATAAAGTCACAATTTAAACTTTTTCGTTCAAAACAGCGCTCGAATTGTCGCCAAAAAGTGTTTTAAATGTGTTATTTGATCAGAAACCTCAATTTAGTTGAAAATGACTCCTCTTTAATAGTTGTGCATTGAAAAAAAGCAAATCAGTAGCCATTTGGAAAATGGCCGCCATATTGAATTTTACGGGGTAACGGATCAATAACACAAGATAAACCGTTTTTAATGTTTCATAAAACAACTGTGCCAAAGAATTTGATTGTATCAAGATTTTCCATTAGATTTGGGATCCCACTGCATTTAGAAGACGCGTTGACGCATTCCGTAGCTCCCACTCTGTGTCCTTCACAAAATCATACTACTCGATGTATTTGCACTAGAGGTCTAAGTAAATACATAATTCTTTCAGAAAAGGAGCTTCTTAAACATTTGTTCGCAATATTTTTGTATTTGCCGCCAAGGAAAAAATTACAGGCTAAAGAAGTGGAAATGTCCAAAACATTAATAGCAAATTTGAAATAGTCATCATAATAGTGGAGGTACGATAAAAAACTTATTTCCTAATAATTTTAAAGTATAAAACCTTACTTAAATATCACACACTTCTCTAATCACACGAAATATTTCTACAGCAAAGCCAGGGTCATGTTTGAAGGAACGTAATATTTCTCTTCCGCCATCTTGATGAGTCATTTAGGCCTTTCCATATCGGTAAATTTCGGTAAACTCGGTTTTCCTACATCTTTGACTCATTTTTTTTCAATTTCAAGCGTCATAGGTTGGTCACCAAGATCTTGCCACTATTTCTCTTATTTAAATTTTTTTAGGCCATTGCGTACTTCCCATATATGTGTTTCTAAAATATTGTGTAGACGAATGTTTTTCTGTTCCGTGATTGTTCAAGTGGCTGAACTCGATCTAGACTGCGTCGAAAACCTCCCGGCCATGGCGATCAGTGTTGTGGTGTCATTGATATTTGCGCTCAGTGGGGATATTGAACTCATAATGGTAAAATCTCCTCCGAGTCTGTAACCACCCAAAGGGATGAGGCAATAAAGCGCGTGTAAATGAGTGGTATCATGGAGCTTTCAAATAGTTAACGATCTTTAGTCTTTTCGAGATTTTCTTGGGCCGTGTTCCTGCAAACCACCACATCTCTTGCTGGCCAACCTCACTCGATCTCCACGCCGGAAGGTAAGACGGGGGACACTCTCATCTTTTGGAAAATCGTAAGACCTAGCTTACTGTTTCTTCTTCTTGCTCTTTGTGGAGATATTGAATAAATCCTGGACCTCCAATAAGAACATCTCCAGTCTGTTCGATTGTGGCAGCCGTGGTCGAGTAAACCAGTTATCTCTTCAGTGTAAAGTTCCGCAAATCTTGGGTTCACAAAACTTGTGCAAGTGTATCAAAAGTCTGAGTTGAAGTTACCGCCCAATATAGAGGTAGCTATCTAAAATAAATGCCCTTAAATTGGGTCAAATTTAAGTTTAATCACTTCTTAATAAAAAGGACATTAATAAATTATAAGGATGTGGATAATGATTTCTGAGTGTTGATAAAACAAAAAGAATGTTTGAATCTAAATAATTGCAAAAGGTTTACTGTATTAATCAAAACACAAATTACATAAAAGATTTGCATACAAAGACTACTTTCAATTGGCCGCAATGATTTAGTAGTAAATTAATATGGTACCTCGTTTTACAATGATGGTCTTGATGATGTGTTTAATGTTTGCCGATTTGTTGAAATTGAGTACGAATACGATCTGCTTTAGCCCCAGAAAATTAACTAAACACTCGGTAAGTTATTGCTGTTTTTCATCTTCATAACTTGGTGTCGCTCGTTCTGTTCCCGTTGTAGTACCACTCCCCCACAAACTCCTTGCCCCCTTTGTCGTCGCCACTATAGTGAGGGAGCATAGGGTATGAAAAATGTTTCCGTGGCAGCTTAGGTGAAAGAGCTATGTATTTGGTATAAATCGATTCGTATTGACCCACAGATAAACAATTTCGATGGTGAGAGTTTTGATTTTTTGGCTGAGACCGGCCATATCTAAAACAAGAGGGCCCGCCGCTTTCAAATTTTAAAAACTAGCGTATCTTCGTAAGTATTTGACCAATTTCAATTTCAAAGGTACCATTCGAAAGGTAAATGATAGAAATTTAAATTATTGTTTACAAACTTTCACGAAAATCCAATATTTTTGAGGTTATGATACAAAAAACTGTTTACTTTACACTTTCTCGTTATGGAACGATATTTACTAGGTAAAAAGGTTTTACATTTGTTTAAGTTGCATTTTTGGTAGATTATTCTATGTGTTTTAATGAATCCATGCATTTAATTTCGGGACAATTATAGCCTGAGTTTATGAAATTTGAAGCGATGGCATGTGTAGATGAATATATGCTACTACTGTTGATCTTTAGACTCAAATACATTTTGTCGAGACAAAATTGGTGAAACAATTAGATATTTGGTATCAACCCGATTCGTTATAAAACCGAACTTAAACAATTTTGATTAAGTAAATTTCGATTTTTTTACTGAGACCTTCCCTGGGCAAAAACAAGATGGCCGCCGTCATTGAACATTAAACTAAAATATCTTTGAAAGTATTTCGCCGATTTCAATTATAAAGGTACCGTTGAAAAGGTAATAAAAAGAGCTACAAATGATTTACTAACAATTTTCCATAAAGTGTTATAAGTTCACTAGTTTTGTCACTTCTAAGTGCTTCTAAGGTGTCTGAGCGGGCCGACGAAAACGTGGTTTATACTCAGCACTGTAGATAGTACAGAAACGAGAGTCTAAGCACTGCAAGGAGGCGGTGACTTGTAGTTGGCGACTCGGCCGTACGGCGGGTTGCCCGTCGCGCAGGCGTTCGTAGCATGTAATCCAACACCCCCACTCGACGGACGTCCTTCGCGCGGGTCGCTGGCTGCAAGCCCTATCTTCTCCCGCAGTGCTGCAAACCTGGGATTTTCGAGTCTCCTACTCAGGATGCTTATGGCGGTGGCAATGTCTGGGCGTGTGACGTTTGCAAGGTACAGGAGTGCCCCCACTGCTTGTCGGTCACTCTTTGTTATCGGGTAGTAGGTTTTTCCTCTCCGGTTTGGCTCAGGTAGCTGGCGTCCATAGGTGTTGTGCTACACTTGGCACTTGCCATTCCGAAAACCCTTCGATAATGGTAAGTATCTTTTCCCCGTTGGTGTAGCAGCATGTCCCCGTTTGCATCTCTGTCTATTTCAATCCCCAGGTAGTTGTTTGCCTCGCCTAGGTCTTTTTTGGCGAAAAAAGCTATTCAGGGGCTACATGAAATTGGTCGAGCTCCTCTTCCGTGGTTGCGCATACTAGCAGGTCATTACGTAAATGGTGACGTAGGTGTACGTTTGTCCGCTCCTTTTTTACGTACAAAAAAAGCATCAGCTTTGCTTTGTGAGAACCCAACTTGGTTATTGTATCGTGGGCTTTTGGGAATTTCCCGGTCTGGCCGATTGCTTTAGACCGTACAAGCTTTTATTGAGCTTGCACACCATGTCTTCTTGTCCTGGAATGACGAACCCTTTCCCGGGTGCTTCATGTACACTTTCCTCGGATAGGTTGCCGTGAGGAATGCAGTCGACACATCCATGTGCCTTATTTTTAGGTCTTTAACAGTGGCTATTGCGAGTAGGGTTCTGATGGTGGCGTATTTGGCCACTGGGGGAAATGTCTCGTCGTAGTCTTCTCCGTACTTTGAGAGAATCCCTTTTGCGACTAACTGGCTTTAAGCGTTCTATGTTTCCCCTTGCATTTTCTTTTGGGCCTGAAGGTCCAAATTGCTTCCGATGGCCTTCTTTGTTTTCGGGCAAAGGGGAGTCAATGACCAAGTGGCGTTGGCCATGAGAGATTTATATTCCTCGTTTGCCGCTTTTGTCCAACTTCCTTCAGGTCTCCCCTTTATTTGGGTCATTTCTCTCAACTTCCCGGTTCGACGACCTTTCTCTGGCTAGGTACGATAGTCTCTTGGAGGGAAACCCTTTGCTAGGTCTGAGGATTTTCTGGTGTCTTCGGAAGCCGGTTCGGCTGTCTCTGATCATTGTCGTGGGTTTTTGCTGTTTCGACGGCGGCTTCTGGTTCTTTTGAGATTGAGGTTACCCGAGTCTACGTTCACTGCTTCTTCCCATTCCGGTCTTTTGCTGATAACTTCGAAGCTGTCTTTCATCCCGGTTTCTGTGAATGTGACGGTTCTGCTGACGATGATTTTCCCCGGGAGCTGTGTTTAGTATGCGGTTTTCCCTTGGCTTCTTCGCTGTATCCAACGAGAGTTCCTTCTTCGGCTCGGGGGTCTAGCTTCGTCCTCTTCTCCTTGGGGATATGGCGTAGACTTTGCTTCCCAAAAAAATCGGATGTGGGAGACGTTCGGTTTACTGCCGAACCCCAGTTCATACGGAGTTTTTTCAACCCATTTGCTGGGCAAGCGGTTTTGTAGGTAGTTGGCGGTGACTACTGCTTCTCCCCAGTACTTTGTTGGGAGGGACGCGTCGAGTAGCATGCATCTTTGCCATTTTTGTAAGGGAGCGGGTTTTTCCTTTCGGCTACTCCGTTTTGTTGGGAGAGTACGGTACAGAGAGTTGCAGTTCGAGCCTTCCTCGTCCAGGAACGATTTGACGGCTGCATTTTGTATTCTCTCCCGTTGTCGCACCCAATCTTTTTAATTTTGGTGTTAAAGATGTTGTGACTCTTGCGAGTAAACTTTCAGCTTGTCAAAACTTTGTCTTTTGTTCTCAGTAGGTAGGACCGTTGCAGTATCTGGAGTAGTCGTCAGTCAGTGTCATGATGTACCTCTTTCCGCCCGGGGTTTGGGTTTTTCATCGGTTTCCCCAAAAGGTCAGAAAAGGACCCAAACCGAGAGGTTTATCTGCCCCTTCCCGCTTTTCTTCGGGAAAAAGGGTTTTGGTTAGCTTACCCTTCACGCATGTAATGCACTTTTCCCGCATGTCGCAGTCACCGAGTGTCATACCAGTTGCTAGATTTTTTTCTTCAGTCTTCTGACGGGTCGGGGTTTCGGTGTCCCAGCGTCTGTGCCATAGGTGGATGCAGTTCTCATGATTTTCCTTTGGATAGCAGACTTGCGCGTTGCCTCGTTTCGTCACTGTTTTAACCAGACTTCGAAGAGTTGCTTTTCGGAGGCCCATGGCTAGGGTTTCTCCCGGGTTTTTGAGACCGTGCACTGATTGCTGTCGAATTTTACTGAGAACCCAAGCTTGGTTAGTGTGGGCACCGATATCAGGCTGCCGTCGAGGCTGGGGATGTACAGCACGCTTTTGAGCGGCACGTTCACGGGTTCTGGGTGACGGACCCACCTTGCATTTCAGGAAGCCCTCCCCCACTCCCTCGGACTGCATGGAGCTCCCGTTTGCGAGTGAGACGGTGCACGATTCTCGTCGAGTCTTGAAAAAAATGCCCTGTCATTAGTCATGTGGCATGTTGCTCCCGAGTCAATGAACCATGTGGTTTTTTTCTTTACTTCCTACGCCTTGAAACATACGTAGCGCGGTTCTTCATCGTCGCTTTATCCGGCCTCGCTTCTTATGGCGCTCTTGACTTTTTCCCTGTTGAACTTTGTTTCTCTCTTGAGGGTCCGGCAGCCTTCTTTAGGTGACCGGGTTTGTTGCAGTGGAAGCACTTCATTCTTTTCCCCTGTCCCGTATTTAGGTCGGTTTTTTAAAACAGCTTCATTGTATTCGACCCCCAAAATTTTGTTTCGTTCTTCGGTTAAACTCGTCCTTGAGCTTTCCGATAACGAATTCGAGTGTTATGTCACCCTCGGGTCTAGCCTCAAGTGCTGTGATTAGCATGCCATAGTTCTCTGGCAGGCTACACAACAGGAGGGCTGCGACGTGGTTTTCCTGAAACTCTTTTGCCCAGTCCCCTGAGCTCATTAACTAGCTCAAGTGTTCTGTTGATGTGCTCATCCATACTTTGCTCGTTTTTGAGCCTGAGGCTGTACAGTTTCCTGAGGAGATACAACTTTTAGGTTAAGTTAGACCTTTCGTGCACCTTTCTCAGGGCCAACCACACTGATCGGGCGGACGTTTCATTCCGCACGTGGATCAGCTGGTCGTCGTCGAGAAGTAGGCAACATTGTGGCACTGGCACGTTGGTCTGTCTTTTTACATGCTGTATGAGGGTGAGATGGCGTATCTTCCTCAACTGTGTCCCAGAGGGCGTCCTTGCTCAACAGCATTTCCATTTTGAACTCCCACAGCGGGTAATTTTGTTGTTGAGTTTTTGTATGGAGACTTTCCCGGGCCGCGGACGACATGGCTAGGCCTTGGGGCTAGGCCTAGGGTAGGTATAGGTTAGGTTGGCCGTTTACCTGCTAGGGGCCGACTCTGCTGCGGGATTAGCAGAGTTTTCGCCGAAACTGTGCTGGGTGAATGACTTAGGCCTATACACTTTTCCTACAGATTTAACTATGAACTAGGCCCATAACCTGTTATAAGTTCACTAGTTTTGTCACTTCTAAGTGCTTTTTAAGGTTTTCTGAGCGGGCCGACGAAAAACCGTGGTTTATACTCAGCCACTGTAGATAGTACAGAAACGAGAGTCTAAGCACTGCAAGGAGGCGGTGACTTGTAGTTGGCGACTCGGCCGTACGGCGGGTTGCCCGTCGCGCAGGCGTTCGTAGCATGTAATCCAACATAAAGTTTAATATTTTTGAGGTTATGTTTGGTTTGAATTTTTAGTAATTTTAACGATTTTTTCAGAGCACAATAGGTGAAACAACTATTTTTGGGGTATCAATCGATTTGTTATGAACCGTGATTTAACAAATTTTTATGGGAAAAATTTCGATTTTTTACTGAGCCCTTCCCATGGCAAAAAACAAGATGGCCGCCGCCAAGAACCTTTTGACTCGCATATCATTTAAAGTATATATCCGATTTTTCCCGATTCCCTCAGTGCAAAAGATGGAAACCTGTGACAGACTAGGTTGTTGACAGACCATTGTATATTTTAAGTTCATATTTACGTACTTAATATTGTATTTACTCAAGTAAACCTATTCTATATACATTCTAAACTACTGTGCTTCATACAAGTGAGAACCTAACAGTATTGGCTTAACTTGGTTACAGATGTCTGGTCGTGTACATACTGATAAATACATGAGACTACCTATCGGTTCCTGATATCGTAGATTTGGTTACAGATGTCTGGTCGTGTACATACTGATAAATACATGAGACTACCTATCGGTTCCTGATATCGTAGATTTCTACTGCACTCTGCTGGCCTTTTAGGATCTAGTCCTTTCATCCATGGGTTTGTGTTGGCTGGTTTGCAGTCAACCATATTAAATTTACTTAACCTTTTCAACATAAGCCAGCTGGTAAATTTGTTATTGTTCCATGTTTTTAGTAATTCTCTTTCCCAACACACCAGTGGCTTCACCTAGATTTTTAATTTTAAAATACTTTTTTTAACTTTTGCTTTACACTAAACCTCAAGTGATTGTCATTACAAAAAAAGAGAAAATCATCAAGATAAGCAATAATACAAGCTTGCCTTCTACGAAAATGAAATGCAAGTTCCAGCTTAGGGGGCAAAACCAAGTTCCGAAAACAGCTTCACACTTGTCATTCCATTTTTTAGAGGCTTGTTTAAACCATAGATTCCTTGTTTAATTCATACTTTCCCCTCAGGCCCCTTTTCTATAACGGTGGGGTAGTTGTCGTTTCACAGTCTGTGATAATTTGGGTTTTTTAAACAAAACGACAAGATTTTAAAAAACAGTGATTCTATACCCCAACGAGAACTAAAGGTTTCGCGAGCACAGGGTTTTGGAAAAATTCCAAGCGGCTGACCCCTCGTAGCCCCAAAAAACCAGTTTCGCCCAATCAGAAGCATAGAACGCATCGAGTCTGGTGGGGCCGTGGGCGGTCCCGCTCTCTACCGGAGACCCCAGCACTCAAAAACTCCAAGTCATGGCGTGGGGCCCGGAAAAACCCGCCCGTGAAATCTAACCTCAGTTTTTTCTTACTCTGAAAAAAAGGGGCCCGCGAGTGAAACTAAAAAATACACAATAAGTCAACAAAAAATTTAATACACTACTGTACAAAACACAAACAATTATGTCAAAAGATTTGCAGGCTTGAGAAAAGTCCCCCAAACAGTTTGGTTTGGGGACAATCGCGGTTGCAAAAACGACAACCGCAAAATAGCGCTACGGAATACCAAAGTGAAATTCTCGTTTGTTTCAACCGCAAGTTTTCACGGCGTTATAGAATAAGGGTCCAGAGCTTCTTTTTATGAAACCCTCGGTTACACAAAATATTTTATTTAAGCACCCTTTAGAAATCACAAGTAACATCCAAATGATCTACAGAAAAATCGTATTTTACAGCTAAAGCAAGCAACACCTTTTGGGTGTTTAAACCTTACAACTGATGAGAAGTTCCTCATAGTCAATTCCCAAAATTTTTTAGTAAAGCCCCTTTGCTACTAAAAGAGCTTTGTGTTTGACAAAAGCTTCCATTACAAACTTTTTTTATTTTAAATACCCCTTTACCACTGAAAGATTTTGTTTTGGGGTAAATCAAAAGGGCCCAAATATTTTTTTTAAGGAGTGGGCCCCTACTCTTATCCATTGCAAATTTCCAAGTGTGACTTCCCCCCCTTCCCGCGCCCCGCTTTCCTACCCACGAAAAAAAGACAACCCTACAGTAACGCTGGGGAAGTCACGTCGCAACCCTTTCCAACCCACTTTCCCCCAAAAACCCGACCAGCGCCAGAGTTGTTCACCGTGACTCTTAAACAGAATCACTTTGGTCGGGGGGGGGTGGGGTAAAGGTCACCCTTCCTAGCCCTAAGGCCTCAAAAACTTCCCCTGCCACAGCTCAGGGAGGGGGACAAGAAAAACAGCAGACTAAAATGGAAAACCCAAAACCAAAAACAAAAACACAACACAACAATCGCCAGAGTGTACTAACAGGCAGCTCAGCACCGCCTAGCACACCCCCCAAAGGGGGGGTAGATAGTAGTTTCCCCGGCGTGCTAGTGGGAGCCACGAGTCGCTGGACCGCTCCTCTTCGCCCCGGGCCGGGCGCTCTGCTAAACTAGGTAAACCCCACCCGTGATGCGGCGGGGGGTGGTAAAGGGCCCTTGCAAAAGCCACACAGTAATTTGGGGGAAGACAGGGGACAAACTGCAATACAAAGTGAAAAGCTGTGTGTTTTTAGGGTTTTTACTGATGCAAAACAAGAAGTAAATTACAGCAATGAAGTTATGTTTCAATGAAGTTAGAAATGGACCGAGTTTAGGCAAAAAATGACACAACATGAGATACAGGGTTTACACAAAAAAAAATATAAGAAAAAAAAAACCAGCGCTCTACTCAAAACAATCCTCTCCTCCTCACCCCAAAAGCCCATCCGTTCCTTGGTTTTCCCACGTGGTCGAAGAGGGGGGGGGGGGGAATGATGTGGCTGCAAACGGGACGCGTTCCGACGTGCGGTTGCCTATGAAAAGGGCGTCCAGTGGCGGCCCGGGGACCTTGGTGCCCTACTGCGTCCCTCTCGGTACTCGTCCAAAATGTTTAAAATTTGTTTTACGCCCCCCCAGATTTCCGAGAGGGAGAGATGCGCTTCGTAGAATCGGGGATTTTGCTCCCCAAGTAGTCTACATTTTTTTGGGCCCCAAAACAGTGCACCCATCTCGTCCCGCAAAGCCGCCCGAAGACAGGAAGAATACTTGAACTGAGCACATGCCCCCCGAACTGTAGTAGTTAAAATTTTACGTGCACTCCCCGGGGCGTATTATACGAATACTTTTCCCGGTTTTACCCTTTACTGGGATCCCCAAAAAACGCCGTAGTTCAGAAAAAGGGTTTTAAAACAACAAAAAAAAAGTAAAAAAGCCCAAAATCCCTAACCCCAGTCGGCCACCCCCAATAGCGGAGGCTCAAAGACCCTCAGGGTCTCGCAGGGTGGGGGTTTAATGCTTGCACACCCCTGCCTCGGACTCAACCGTCCCGGGTTTCCCAAAAAAAGTTTCCCACGTGGCCGAGGGGATGCTTTTACCGCCTCGCGCTCGACGGGGCTTCAAAATTGCCCTTCGCCGTCCGGTCACGTGTGTCTTACGGACACTGCATTGGTCAGGTTCCAAGTATATTTTCCCCGGGTCAGCCGAGGCTTGCCATTTGCGACTGCAAATCAAAAATTCGCATTTTGTTTGGGGTTCCCCCAAAGATTTGCCCTTTACGATTACCCCATTCCCCAATCCTTTCTCGTCGTCGCCCAAAAGATGAAGCTATGCACTTTTCCCGCACGTTCCAAATTAACTGGGGGGACGTCACTTTAGGCCACTCCGGTAAACCCGAAACCAAAAACATGAGCCTCAGTCACGATTTCCCTTCCACATTCAACCCTAGGGTTGGCCTTTTCATGTTTAGAGCAGATTCACAGACTTGAACACTTGTTGAAAAATTGATTTTTAAATCCCGAAATGGTATTTAAAGTTCCACTGATATGATGAATTAGCCAGATTAAAAGCAAAAAAAAAATTAAAAAAATTTCAAGGGGTAGGACTGAAACGTCAAACAGATTTTTTTGTGGACTTTTCATTTTCCTCCTCGACACTATTGGTCCTGATCTTTACACAAAAGTTTGATATGGGGAAAAGTCCCAAAATCCCTTGGGCTTCCTACACCTAACAGGGTACCCCCGTCTTTTATTATTAATAGGTTTTCCCGTCACTTCAGATTTAAAAAGATCCAAACATTTTTTCCTCAGATTTATCATCGGTTTCAAGTTTTCACTATGGACTGCGTTCTATAACTCTGAGGAGTTTGGGCCCCGGGGGTTTCCCAAAGGTAAACGTCTTGTTGTAAGTGACGCCCAGTTGAGGCGAAACGTTGCGATATAATCCGTGACAACCGAGTCCGATCGGTTTTATATTGTATAAAATGGTGGATGATAACCCGGGCCCTACACGAAAAACACAACCGTTTATTATTTTCCCTAAAAACAAAATAACAATAGTATGCTCAAAAAAAACCTCCCTCTAGTAAGGGCCTACCCCGAGAGTCCCGTGCTTTCCCTTTTCATAAAATTATACCTTTTAAAAAAATTTCTCCCGATTGGAAATAAACACACATCTATTCATTTCGAATATTTGAAAAACGACTGTAAATCATTTTACTTTTGCCCGTCCACTGCCATGAAAATCATACCTTTCGCCCTCGACCATAACAACCGGAACGTTTACTTTTACTACAGAGTGGGTCCCGTGACAGAGTTTAACCCGTGAAATTACTGAATAGGGGGCCCCGAGTGTGAAAACCTTTCCTCTGTTTCAGAAAATTACCTCGATTCAGGTCTGAATGGTGAGAAGTTATTTCAGTTTAATGAATGGAAAGAATCACCATCAGTATTTTCTTCGAGCCCCCCCTGAAACATTTTCTCAAAAAAATTTACATCCCTAGAAAAATTATTCGCGAGGGTCTCAGGGCAACCATTTTTTACCCCTTTGTGTCCTCACGTAAAACCCACAAAAAAAATGAGGTACACTTTAAAGTCTAGTTTTGTTCTCCTCTCTTTGGGCACATGCACATATCCAATACAACCAAAAAACTTGAGATACGGAGATCCACTTTAGACCCAGTCCCCTTCTCCCGTGGAGTGGCCCAAAAACGGTTTGGTAGGACTTCTATTCTTTAAATAGATAGGTCCTCCACTGATATGCCAACCCCTTTTCTAACTGGAACACTAAGCATGCTCCTTTGCCTTTTTAAAAATAGTTCATTTTTCCGTTCAGCTACCCCCTTTGTTTCAGGACTGTAACGGCGTAATCTGGTGTCTTACCCCCAAAATTGTTAAACATTTTTGAAATTTCCTTTAATACTCACCCCCTCTCAGATCAACAGTTTTGATGTAAGGTTGTCTGATTTCAACTAAAGTCTTAAATTCTAAAAAGTATTAATGACCGATCCTTTGATTTTATAAGAAAAAAAGGTCATTTTAGTAAAATCGTCAACAAAAAAAACAGTAAGAGTTGCCTTGCAAGGACTGAACATTCATAGGACCACAAACGTCCGTATGAATTGTAAAACATTTTGTTAGCATTGTAATTACTTATTGGGGTGTACCGTACCTATGTAGGGTAAAACATTCTATCATACTTGGGGGCGCTTCAGACTCTAAGCTGACTTGGAAGACCCTTTCTGGAAAAACGTAGTGTCCGTGCTACTCGCAAAACTTTCGCCCTGCAATCTATGCTTAGATCACGTAGCATTTCAACTTTGGACCGACTTCGGCTATACTCTCAAATCATCGGTAAAACATTCTATCATACTTGGGGGCGCTTCTAGACTCTAAGCTGACTTGGAAGACCCATCTGGACAACGTATGTGTCCGTGCTACTCGCAAAACTTTCGCCCTGCAATCTATGCTTAGATCACGTAGCATTTCAACTTCGGACCGACTTCGGCTATACTCTCAAATCATCCGTCCCTCAATCACTTACACCTGCGCCATCTGGGGAGGGGCCGCTAAATCGCACATCAACCGTCTTCAAATAGTACAAAATCGCATCCTTCGCTCCCCACGCTGCACACCAATTCATCTTCTCCATCGCGACATCCGAAATTTCCCACTTTTAAAGAACATAACAAAACTTTCTCGATCGTTCTACGAATCATTAACATCAAACAACCACTCTGAAATCCGCCGACAACGTCTATTCCACCCCCTACTGTCTGATATGTACAACCGCCCATAGCCCGTTGCGAACCTACCAGAATATCCTTTTAAATCACCCCAAAACGCACATGGAGCAGAACTCCGGCAGCCTCACAAGGTGGGCCATATCCGTAGCAAATGGAGGCGGGTTAGGGCCGGACTACCTAAATAAGCACATCTGTTAGTTAAGGTTTTTTTTTCATTAGCTAGGATGGGTACCGAACCCGTATTTACAACGGCTCAGCCCTATCAGCTTCATGCTTACGTAGACACATCTTTTACCAACAGCTGAATGACAGCTAAGCCCAAAGGCTTAGCCCTTTCCCCCCATCAATTTTGCCATTTATAGGCGTAAAAAACGTTCTCCCTCTGGACACATCATGATTCTACTTTTTTAAAGGGAAATTTACCCGTTACTGTGTTTAAAGCAAAAGTAAAGAAAAAATTATTGCACTCCCAAAATGAACTGAGCATATTGTTGTTGCATGCCTTTTCAGCTAGGTAAGTAGGGCTACCCTCTCTTCTAATAAAATGGGTTGTTATGTTCCAAACCAAACCTTACGAGTTTAACATACAACCGGACTTGAAGGTCAGGCCTTTATTAAACAATAGACCTAGAATAGAACCCTGAAACGTACAACGGAAAATTGAATTGGGTCTAAGCCGAATTTTTTTGTTAAAAGTATCTATTATCTATTATCTAGATACATTGCCAGTATATGTATCTATATCTAGATAAAATTCATGTCCATTATCTATTATCTGTATCTATATACTTTTTAGGAAGAGTATCTTATCTTTATCTAGATAATATTTTGGTTATCTGGCACAACACTGACGGGGACCGATTACAGTCTACCAGAGTCCCGAACAACTGTCCCAGGAAAAAAGGGGTAAAAATGATCCGATTTAGAAAATCCCTTTGCACCGTACTTAGAGGCGGCAAACAGCGTCCGGCGGCGTACCGAAAGTGTCCCGGAAAACAAATTTGTCCAAGGACTTTGGATAAACGACAAGCATTACCCGCAAACTACCGTATCGCGGCCGAACGCGGACAGTTTCGTGATTTTGTTGCATCAACAAGGTTTTCCAACTAGTAGGTATTCCGAGTACGAGGTTTTCCACACCCTCCGCGTAGCGGCTTCAAGCCGCGCGCTAGCGCGACTTGTATTTTCTAAATATTATTCATTTAAATACTGTCCAAATAATGAATAGAATAAAAGTTAGAGCGTGATAAGCATTGCGCCGTGAAGCAGGCGTCAACTTGCGAAATGAGGAATTATATTAACTAAGTCCGCCATCTTGCCTCGTGACGTCAGGAGGCGGGTACATTTCAAGTCCGAGTCAATTATTGTGCGAACTGCTATGGTAAATCTATACCCTTGCGAGTGACCGTAAAATGGCTGTCTAGTGAAGACTCTCAAAGGAAATGAAATGAATAGAATGAATGAAATAGACAACATATTTTGTCTTCTAATAAAAACAAAACAGACTACTTTTTACTACAGTGCATGGCATACTGAACATCTAGAAGCAATGTGTTTCATGGTGTAAGGATTGACGCACCCTTAAAACAACTAAACAAAAACACTAACATTTATAATAGATCAACAAGTCAAATGCAAATAATCTGGGTATGGCTTACTAAACAACGACTTTGGCGTTTACCTAGTTAAAATACAGGACACATACAATAGATCTTTGACCAAAGGTTTATTCACTTTTATGGTGTTAACGAGGTAAATTATTAAAAACTAGTGAGTGTTCCACAACCAAAAAGAATTGGTTTACAGACCATGACAGTGCTCAAAACATTTGGTACTAAAAGTGTAGTAGGTAATTACTTTCTTTTAACATTTGTTGAATATGTGACCCTAGAAAGTAGCATAGGTTTGCTTGAAATTCTTCAAGCTTCACACAATGACAAAGAAGTTTGTCGAAACTAAGCTTCGAGTTCTAGAGCCACTCCAATCTTGTGGCCACCCTGGTTGAAGTTCTTCCCGTCGATCAAAGTTGATAGTGTGATAGTTACTCCTGCAAACACATGACATATTACATATTAAGTAGAATGACATACAGAGATAGGGTGCCAACAGCTTACCTTAAATAAAGTAGGCGCACCACAAAAGATAACAAACACAAATACACGAACTACATAATAAAAACGTTTTCAGTGAGTGTATAGAGAGAGAGAGAGACTGAGTTGAAACTAAAAAGTAGGCTCGCTGTTGGCTAGGGGTGAGGGGTGAGTGAATGAGTGTGGATTGGGTGCGACTCCTCTTAAGCTATATTTGAAGAAAATAAGTGCAATTAAATAAATTTGGCAAGTGAAAATAGCACTTTTTCCTTGTTTTGAAATCAAAAATATCTGTAAATATGTCTTCAAAAAACATTGTTAATATCATTTTGTATTGTTCGAAGAAACAACTTTCAAAATGTAATTCTATGCTAACAATGACAAAATGAAGTTGAATCGTTTATTGTTGAAGGGATATGTCAGTCAAAGTTAGTTCTGAGATAACTAAAAAAAAACTGTCCAGATATTCATGAATCCAATTATTGTCGCATATTTAATTGTCATATTTTGAAAGTAATTGATATAACTGACTTGTAGAATGTTTTCTCGACAAAAAATATACGGATGGCCAAACAATGAGAGGGTAAACACAGTTGACTTATTATACCCTATCTCAAATAAACAGAAAATAAATTGTGATTTGTTGTTTTTTGGTCCTCTACATGGCTAAACTTATTAAATACGCTTAAATAAACTTAAATCAACTCATTTCATAAACCGTCACTGCTTGCCAGACGTTTTTCTCATATGTTGTCATGACTTATACCCTTTCAACAACAAACAGACCATGTCTTTAGCTATATTCATCACAAGGACTAATCTGACTTAAACCATTTCTTCACCAAACGATGCGGCGTCTCTCATTTAGTAATATTCGATCATACACTCATTTTGGCCAAAAGTTGACATCCCTTCAACAATAAACGATTCAGTTGTACTAAAATCATAGTTAAATAGCGTTCAATCCACTAAAAATGCTCAGCCTTCAACGCTAATGTACTAAAACGTGTAAGGGTTAGGCCTATCTCAACCCTCATAATTTACTATTTAAATTTAATCATTTGCTTTGTTATTTTTTCGGTTAATATTTTACAATAATTGCTATGTTTCGAAGCTGGGATTAGGCCATTGCAATTATCAAACAACCTAACATTCCATTGTTAGGGGCTATCTGAATAGCATCCATTTGTAATTATCAAATTTAAGCCGTAATATCACCTACAGCAGTCAGACACATCTCAAACGATGCAGAATTCAATTTCCTTTAATAACAAACTCAGTTCAATTCAGTGGA